>PIJE02002485.1:49811-67341 GCA_002895965.2 Coryphaenoides rupestris | reverse complement strand
TGTGTGTGTGTGTGTGTGTGTGTACACGTGCGTGTTTGTGTGCTGTGTGTGTGTGTGTGTGTCCATGTGTGTGTGTGTTCATTATTGTCTTTGTGTGTCCCGCCCCCTCCCCTCAGGAGTGGTCTCCGTCCCACAACCTGAAGAGTCTGAAGAAGAAGCAGATGGCCGCCAGGGAGGCCATGGCTCGGCAGACGGTGTCGGACGCCGAGCAGAGCAGCGTGGAGTCCTCCGTCATCAGGTCTGCCCCACTGGCACGATGCCCCACTCCGACCGCAGCACCCATCACCCTGCACCCAGCACCCTGCACCCTGCACCCTGCACCCAGCACCCAGCACCCAGCACCCAGCACCCTGCACCCTGCACCCTGCCAACGACATACACACGGCTGCTCAATAACAACCGGCGTCCCAGGATGTCGCCCACACACAACTTGCCCGCACGCATACACACAAGCACACACACGCACGTGTACACACAAGCAATACCAACACGAAACAACCAAACAACAACAGCACACAACAACCAAACATCAACAGCACACGACAACCATACAGCAGCACACAACAACTAAATAAAAGCACACAACAACCACACAACCACCCGAACAACCGCACCAAAACAACACCGGGGTGCCAACCGTCGGCCTGTGTCTCTACCACGTCTCCCAGCATGCTGCAGGACGCGGAGTGCCGGTCCGAGGGCAGCCAGGCCATCTCGGCCCGGGAGCACTTTGTGTTCACTGACACGGACGGGCAGGTGTACCACATCACCGTGGAGGGCAACACGGTGAAGGACGGCGCCCGCATCCCCCCCGACGTGAGTTCCACCCGGCGGAGCACCGGGCCCACTGTTCTTGTTGTTTTCACGGAGTACCACTTTGTGGAGAAAAATAAGAGGCGTGTGCGTGTCGAATGTCGGAACCGTCACGTCCCTCTCGAGTCGTAGGACTTTTTTTTAAATAATGAGCAATAAAAAATAATAGCAATGAATAAATAACACACGTTTTTTATAACTCAGTACCATTTTTTAAAAAGTCCTCTCGGATTGTATTTCACATCATTTGTGTGGGTAGTTTTATTTAGATTTTTATGTTTAGCAGAACTCTTATTTTTTTCTCTCGTATTGCGAGCAAAATAGGCATAGTGTAGAGACCCCCGACTCCTAAAGCATTGTAGAACTATTGTTGCTCTTTATATAAAACATGCCCGCCTCCACTTTCTACTGGCTTATCTCTTTCTGTACTCCAAGGTCACCGTCAGTTTATGTGTGTGTGTGTGTGTGTGTGTGTGTGTGTGCGAGCGCGCGCGTGTGTGCGTGTTCGTGTGCATGCGCGCGCGTGTGCGTGTGCGTGAGCCAGAGTGAGAGATTGACTTTCAAGTGTCATCGTCAGCGTGTCTGGAGCAATGTGATTCCCCCTGTGGTTTAGTGTGTGTGTGTGTGTGTGTGTGTGTGTGTGTGTGTGTGTGTGCGTGTGCGCAAGCAATCTAGCTTCAGGGGAGCATCAAGTTTAATGAGGACCCTATCGCAGTGTTTAACTCTAAAAGTGACTTATCTGCGTGTAATGGAGACACAGTTTAATTGGAGTTTTGTTTCCAGCGAAATACTTTAAAAACAAAACAAACCAACGAAAACGCTCTTGATTAGGTGAGTGGTACCTCTTACAGTTAAACTGGTTGGGTAACAGCTTGGAAAATATCATGCATATCATCACACACACGCATAAGAGCCTTTTTAAAATCGGTAATGCAACATTTTGTGATAATTACCCGAGGAGGATGGTTTTTAATGGCTGCCGAGAATAGTTTTGTCCTTTGCGCCGTCAGACTGAGTGACTCTTGACGCATCTGAGCGATCAACTCCGTAAACAGTAAAGATTGCGTAAACTTCACGGCTTGAGGCCTTCTGTTAACCGGTTACTACTGCTGCCGTGCTGCTGCTTACCGTCTGAAGCCTACTCTGACACACGCGACACGATTACATGCATTGTTTCACACACACACACCACACACACACACACACACACACACACACACACACGCACACGCCACATGTTTCCGATTTTTCCCGATCCGTGACACTAATCCTCGACGGGGGAACATGCTGTCACGTCGTCGGTTCTCCGGCGCTGGTTTCCGCGTTTGGCGACAGCGTTGGAGACGGGTGGCGCAGGCGGGGGGGGGGGGGGGAGGGGGGGAGAGGGGGAGGGAGTGAGTCAGTGTCTTGTCACTTTTTCCAGTATTAAAGGCATTCGTCAGCGGATGTTTACCCGGGATTTCTCTCGGAGGCACCACCACCACCACCACCGCCAGCTGACTTGTTGTGTGGCCCCCTCCAACATTTTGCACCGATTTCCCCCACCCCCCCCCCCCCCGTCCGCCCCTCCCATCGGATTTCCAAGGGGAGCCGGTCCAGATTAACGTAGAGAACCCGACATTTGTGTCAGGAAAATGGAGCAAAACCGTCTCAAATTCCAAAAATCCCCAAATCCCCCCTCAAACACACAAGTCACAGTGTTCTAGTCCACCGCGATGTCTTAGCGTGTTAACTAACACTCGCTTTTGCCCTCGCGTGGTTGCGTTTACTCAGCTGCTTTTACACAGATTTGAGACTTTAGACTAGAATATACTCATCGAGAAGCGCCGGCCTTGTTTATCGTTTTATTTTACTTTTGGTTCCTAAAATTGAAAATGACAGGAAGAATTTGTCCTACGATGGGATTCCTGGACGTTTGTGCAGTCCCAGCGTATTCGTGGTGACAAGGTCAGGGTTTGATCTGCTCTCTCTGTCTCTGTGTGTGTGTTGCAGGGCAGCATGGGCAGCATCGCCTGCATCGCCTGGAAGGGGGACACCCTGGTGCTCGGGGACGTGGACGGCAACCTGAACTTCTGGGACCTCAAGGCTCGGTTGTCACGGTAACTGCTGGCACTTTTTTTTTTTCTTTTTTCTTGCAGGAATATTGAGGGGAAAAAAACGGTGACTGGGCACAGTGGGTTTCTACTACTGGTGGTGGTGGTGGTGGTGGTGGCGGCCGATGGTGGTTATTAGGGCTGAAAGATATGGTAAAAATTAATAAATCATAAATCATCTGAATGGTAACAATTCAGTCGAATAAACTGCAGAATGAGAAATGTAAAACCATAAAAACTCTGAAAGGCAATATAAAAAATGTAAGAGAAACACAGAATGAAAAATATTGAATATGATATAAAATATAGAATTTAAATGAGTTCTGAACAGCCCTTCTTGCCGCAGGGGGATCCCCACGCACCGCGGCTGGGTCAAGAAGATTCGCTTCGCCCCGGGGAAGGGCAACCAGAAGCTGCTGGTCATGTACACGGATGGTGCCGAGGTCTGGGACACCAAGGAGGTACGCACGTTGCCATCGGCAACGCCACGCACAGACAGACAGACAGACAGACAGACAGACAGACAGACAGACAGACAGACAGACAGACAGACAGACACAACACACACGGAGGGCGTATCGATCGTTGTTTCTTTTACGAGTTGGCTGATTAATGGGTCGATCGCGCATCACGTGCATAATAGATCGCTATCTCCGTCGCGCGTGAATTATGCATGAGGCGAAGCCCTGCTGTCGGGGTTTTTTTATACCACACACACACACACACACACACACACACACACACACACACACACACACACACACACACACACACACACACACACAGACGGGTGGAATATGCGCGTCTCTGCAGGGAAAGCGGCGAGTTCCTGCACAGGCGCGGGGATGTTGGGGGGTATTAAGACTAATGTCCTCCCTCGGGGGAGAACTGTGTTTACCGTGACTTTACAGCACTACTGTAATCGCCCTCTCCTATGTTTCCAGGCCTCATTTTCTGTGTTTTGTGGCACAATAACACCGCCGAACGCCGAGCCTTAAGAGCTTTTTCCTCTGACCCTCGCTGTACCTTCCCTAACAGGATAGATGGTCCAAGCTATCCAGAGGAATACCCATCCCTCCCCCCGCCCCCCCCCCCCCTCCCCTTCCTCCCACATCACACCTTTTTGTCTTTTAATGTTGTTTTCCCCTCTGGGTCATTATCTCCCCGGCCTCCCATCTTCATTTAACAAAGGCCCCTTTTTACCCTGCCGAGTGTGTAAATGCTGCTTCTCATCACCGCCACCGCCGAGCCCCTCTGTCACCCCGGGCCTTTATCTTATTAGACGGGAGGGTGGTTTTTTTAAATGTACTTTTATTATTACTATTGTTGTTGTTGTTGTTGTTCTGCACCACAAAACCCCGAACCTGTTTACGGCCGCGCCTCGCAAACGCATCTGTCCCGGAGACACGGAGTCTTTGAGAAGATCCGGTCGGAAGTGCGGAGCGCCGGGGTGATGCAAGCCGACAGATGGATGCTTCGCTGTGGGGTCTGGGAGGGGAGGAGGAAGAACGGGTGGAGGTGGAGGATGGAGGGGGAGGTTGTGAGGGAGGGGAGGATGTGAGGAAGGAGAGGAGGGATGTTTCTTAAAGTGAGTGAATGAAGGGATGGGTTTCCCTCAGGATGGGGGGGGGAGTGTCTGCAAGAATATGATGCAGACTCATAGAGAGAGTGAGAGATGGAGAGATGGGGGGAGGAAGAGAGGCAAATGGACAGACGGAAGGGGAGAGGGAGAGAGAGGGATACATTGCGAAGGAGGGAGAGTGTAGGAATGAGAGAGAGAGAGAGAGAGAGAGAGAGAGAGAGAGAGAGAGAGAGAGAGAGAGAGAGAGAGAGAGAGAGAAGAGAGAGAGAGAGAGAGAGAGAGAGAGAGAGAAGAGAGGAGAGAGAGAGAGAGAGAGAGAGAGAGAGAGAGAGAGAGAGAGAGAGAGAGAGAGAGCGTGCACTCGAGGAGATATATCCGTAACGCTCTAGTGTTCTGGTGACAGCTCAGTTGCTGCCACCAGCCCTCCATAAACACAGCAGCAGACAGAGACGGACCCCCCCCACCCCCCCACCCCCCCGAAGGACGAGGTCTGGTTCTTACATTCTGCATCCCCAATGCAGTCCATACATGGACCAGTGCAATGCATGCAGTCATCCGTCGGAAAGCGATTCTCTCCATTTCTTTACAGGCGCTCGACTGCACCGCACGAGTAGTCGACGGGTATAACGGGAGAAATGTATACGCTTTCAGTGCTACTTTACTGACACTATCCGGTTGTTATGTCGAGACGTATCGACGTTCTGATGATAGCGTTTCCGGGTCCAAGCGGGTCCAAGCCCCTATTTGCGTCTTTTCAACATGCCGCAACGCTGTGTACCTCGGTGTTTTAATAGATCTGAGTTTAAAAAAATATATTGTTTTAAATTATTAAATTGCCAAAATACAAATGAAAATGTTTTACATAAAAAAGGGTTAAAAATGTAAATTGTTAACCCTCAATGGTGCCTCACTGAAGAAAGAAGTGATCGTTAAAAGGTTTACAGGCTCCACCATTGTGGTTTGCTTTGGGACCTGAAGGAGCATTTGGACCCGGAAATTAATATTACGTTAATCAATCAATCAATCAATCAGACTTTATTTCTATCGCACGTTTTCTATAGAAAGAAATTGAACACAAAAGTGCCTTTCACACAATAAAAAAGAACCCCCCCCCCCGACCCCCATCCCCGACTACAGAGCTAAGAAAAGGACCGTACAATGAATCATAAATCATAAAGCATTCATTACAATCTGCGGTTGTATTAACTAACCGGGTACACACCTCTCTCCTCTCTCTCTCCCGCGACGACCAAGGTGTCAGATGTGAGGCAGCTAATGCGCATCGGCCGCAAACGGTGAACTACCCGCGTGCTGGACTATTCGACTGTGTGCACGTCCGGACCCAAGGTGGGTGCTGGCGTTCCGACACGAACGGATGCATCCGCGTGCTGGAGATGGCCATGAAGTCAGCCAGCTACCGCATGGACGAGCAGGACCTCACCGGTGTGACCGCTGCCTATGATAATTGCAATGAGCTAATGAGCACAATCGCCACGCACTTCACAACGTATAAACGACGGCATAAGAATTTTTTAATTGGTGAGAGAAGGAGGGAGGGAGGGAGAGAGAGAGAGGGAGAGGAAGGGAGGGAGGGAGAGAGAGAGAGAGGAGGAGGGAGGAGGAGGAGAAAGAGAGAGAATGAGAGAGAGAGAGGTGGACGTTGATGAGAGAGGTGAGAGGCTGTGATTGTAACCGGTGGTTACAGGGTTAGAGAGAGAGAGGGGATGAACCTCAGCCCTCACACACACACACACACACACACACACACACACACCACACACACACACACACACACACACACACACAGACATAGAGAGAGGGACAAAGAGACGGAGAGGGAAAGACATAGGGACAGATAGACAGGGGGACATAGAGAGACAGAGAGATGGTACAGGGCAGAGAGATGGAGGGGAACTGTTGTGAAATATAGCTGTGATATACATATTGTGTCAACGACTATGAGGAATGACATTAGTGGCGGCACCCGTTCTTACTGCAGTCGTGTGTGTGTGTGTGTGTGTGTCTGTCTGTCTGTCTGTCTGTCTGTCTGTCTGTCTGTCTGTCTGTGTGTGTTTGTGTGGTCTCCATGTGGTCTCCATGTGGTCTCCTTGGGGCACCCAGACCCTGTGTGGTGTCCCTACTTGCTGCTGCCTCGGGCCTCCTTCACCCTCAAGGCCTTCCTGCTGCTCCAGCCCTGGTCTGGGACCTTCACCATGGACATCAGCCAGGTGTACGTCATCCACCCTCCACCCCCCCCGCTCACACAACACACACACACACACACACACACACACACACACACACACACACACACACACACACACACACACACACACACACACACATACAGACAACATCCCTGAAAACGGATCTCTCTGAGATATGCAGTATATATATTTATTCAGCAAAATTAGGTCAAATGTTCTATTGGGATAGATGTATCTCACCAATGCATCTATCCAATTAGAGTTCACATTTTCCGTGAGGCGTGTGTGCGTGTGTGTGTTTGCGCGTGTGTCTGTGGTAATAGGTGTGCCCGCCATCTCTAAAGCCAGACAACCTGTCTGGAACGCACTCGTATCGCGAAGCGCAGTCTCTGTTTTTTATGCACAGCTGCTCCGCCTGTGTGCCCACCTGTGTTCACCCCCCCGGTGGGGAGACTCGCTGATCAGCAGTGGGGGAAATAGCGACACACCTCACCACCACCACCACCACCACCACCACCACCGCGGGTGCCGGCAGATAATGTCCCGGGCTCGGCACAAAGGGTTTTGTTGTGCTGTCAGAGGAGGAGCCAGCTAGCCTCGCCGCGCCGCGCCGCGCCGCGCCGAACCGTGGCCCGATCTAATCAGCCCACCCCTTTAGCGCTAAATCTCTCCCTTCCATCCCCCTTCTGTCGCTACGCCTGCTGTCACGACCCCCGATGATGTAAAAGAAGGAAAAAGAAAAAAGGAACGTTCTTCAATCACCTGACTTCCTCTGGCACGATGTTGTTTCGCTCTCTTTGTCTCATGCAAATGCCTCGTACCGTCCTTTCCGCCTGTTACTGTAAATATCGGCCCAAGGTTATCGTTTGAAGCGATGGGGACTGGCTCCGTCATGCGATAATGAACCCGCTTGTCATCGCTTCCCTCCTCCCAGGGACTACAATGAGAAGGACGAGATCAAGGGGCTGATCCAGGAGCAGCTCAATTCCTTGTCCAAGTGAGTTGTGTTGCCCCCAACCCCGTCCATTAATGACACACGACAACAACACCACATAAACGACATCCTACCGCACGCTAAAGCCACTTTTATACCGACGTCTTTATGCTTTTGATTCTGCCACGTGCGCACAATTATGCGGCCACGTGTGAGTGTGTGTGTGTGTGCGCGATGTTCACGTGTACAATTTACGAGTGTTCGACAGCTTTGATCGTTTTTCGCGTCCCGTAACCCTGGGAGCTATTCCCGGGACGCCCTGTTCAAGGACAGGAGACCCCCGCAGGGCTTATCAGCTCCAGCCTGTCAGGCCGGATAAAAGGAACCCGCCAGAATCAGTCAGGCCGGGCCCCGCTGTGACGGAGACTTTTAATTGGCTGGTTACCTTGACTGTGCGTGTGCGTGTGCGCGTGTGTGTGTGTGTGTGTGTGTGTGCGTGTGTGTGTGTGATGTGCTGTGTTTCACTGTGTTTGTGTTTCCACAGCGACATGAAGAGCGTGCTGCAGGACCCGGCGCTCAGCCTGCTGCAGCGCTGCCTGCTGGTCTCGAGGTGAACTGCACGCTAAATACAAACTGTTTTAACTTCGTCTATATTTCGTCGTAGGGTGTTATGTTTGAGTTTAATTCCCCTGAACCTAGTATCGTATTTCTTTCACTCAATTCAAATGAATAAAAGTAATATACGCACGCACTAAAGGTATTCCGGGAATAAAAAGCAACGCCTGCGGAATTTAGGGATTTGACACGACAAACTTAATATGTAATCTTAACTTGGAATGTGTGGGGGCCGTTTGTTAGGGACTAACAATGAGAGGGGGGGAGATATATGAAACGATAAGCCATACAAGCGTTTTTTTTCCATCCGATATCGTGATTCTAAAGTTTGGCAATGCGGTTTCGCAGAGCACATCGTTTCCTGTGCACATCCCCGCCGTTGAGCGATGACGTGAGCGGCGTGAGACAAGAAACGACGTGACGACAGTATTAGTGAAACAACAACGGCGTTCGCCAAACTCAGCAGCCATGCGCCATAAGTAGGGTTGGGTATCGTTTAGATTTTTCCGATACCGGTGCCAAAACGATACTTTTAAAACGGTACCGGTTCCTAAACGGTGCCTGAACCGATACCTTCTTTAAAATAAAGAGCAAACAATAACGTTAAAGAATGTCTTTTTTTTATTGCTAAGGCAAAACCATTGAACAATATATTAACTCTTAAAGTAACACTGTTTAAATTAGAATTACAATTAAATACAAAACACTATTAAACATTACTAATAAATATTAAATTAACAATATCAACAAATAACAATTTAACAATAAATAAGTTACAGTACTACTACTAATAATAAATAACAGCAAACAAAGCAAGTGAAAACTACTCTACACTACTCTGCATATTCTACATCCACCCGCTAAACACGATCAGAACCCGCTAAACACGATCAGAACCCGCTAAACACGATCAGAACCCGCTAAACACGATCAGAACCCGCTAAACACGATCAGAACCCGCTAAACACGATCAGAACCCGCTAAACACGATGTAAACAAGCTTGAATACTCTGTCTCCTCCTGCCACTCCTCCTACAACTCTTCCGCGCAACCCCTTCAGGTTTCTCTGCTTTCAGAAACCATTGGAATTTCTTCGATCGTACAAACGATCTAGGAGTTACGGTAGTTTGAAAAAAGCGAGTAATGGGAGCGCCGGCGCTCCCTTCCGTCGTGGCACCGAAATGATTGGCATGTGGCATTTTGATTCGGTACGGTAGGTACCGGTCTTACGGGAACCGGTGCCATAGTGGTACCGGGTTTCGCTACCCATCCCTAGCCATAAGCCAGAACATCTTGTGCAACCACAAATAGGCCGCCTATATTCCCTGCACACGTCAGCCTTGTGTGTGCGAGAGTGTACTTGTGAGAGAAGAACAGCCCCAAACCTTCCATGCTGTGATGTTGACCCTGCAACATCCCTCCCTGCACGGCTGTCAAGGACTGTATCTCCCTGGGCGGGCTGAGCGTCCACGGTTGCCATCAGCCAGATCAAGCTTCTGCCTTGACCACTATCCTCCCCGGACGGTAGCCTAGCAACAGCCTCGACGACGGTGTTGAAACGAAACGGTGGCACGATTAATGTGGTGAAGCCAGGAGGGGGGGTAGATGGATAGATCAGTGGGCAGGCCAGGGAGGGGGTGGGGGGGGGTTGGGAGTGTGTGTGTGTGTGTGTGTGTGTGTGTGTGTGTGTGTGTGTGTGTGTGTGTGTGTGTGTGTGTGTGTGTGTGTGTGTGTGTGTGTGTGTGTGTGTGTGTGTGTGTGTGTGTGTATGAGGGAATTTTGGCTAGCCAAGGTTAGCCACCCTCCATTAGCCTCCTCCACACGCTAACACGCTCCGCTGTGTGTGTGTGTGTGTGTATATATGCATGTGAATCCGTGTGTGTGTGTGTGTTGAGCTTTCGAGCTGGCCTTGGCTAATCCTGTGTTCGTGTCCTGCGGCTGTGGCGGTCGTCCGTCCGTCCGTCCATCCGTCCCTCCACAGGCTGTTCGGAGACGAGTCGGACATGCAGTTCTGGACCGTGGCAGCTCACTACCTGCAGGCGTTTGCCCAGGCCCGCCAGCTGAGCGTGCCCGGCGGCGGCGGCGGCAGCACCGAGGGTCCACCGCCGCAGGCCGCAGACGGAACCCTGCCGGCCAGCCACGGCTACCTGGACATCTGCCACGACACCCTGTGTGAGAGCAGCTACTTCCAGGTACATGGAGGGAGCGGGAGAGTCTAGGAACCACAGCGAGCGTCTGTGTGTGTGTGTGTGTGTGTGTGTGTGTGGTGTGTGTGTGCATTCGTGCGTGTGTGCATGTGTTGATTTTGAGCTGAAATTAGCTGGAGGTGTGTGCGTGAGTGTGTGTATCGGGGGAACTTTGTGTTTGTGTTTGTCTGTGTGGGGGTTGGGGGAACTTTGTGTGTGTGTGCCACTGTGTGTGTGTGTGTGTGTGTGTGTGTGTGTGTGTTGTGTGTGTGTGTGTGTGTGTGTGTGTGTGTGTGTGTGTGTGTGTATGGAGGCATTTTGTGTGTGTACATGTGTGTGATTCTGTGTGTGTGAGTGTGTGTGTCTGTGCATGCACTTTGTCTGTGACAAGGTTTTGTCCTGTCAGTGTTTGGTTCCCCTGTGAATGATGCTCCATCAAGCGCTAACATTAGCACTGATGAGCTGGGCAGGCAGTGCAGGCCTACCCCCCCCCTCTCCCCTGACACACACTCAAGAGTCCTTCAAAGTCTCCCATTAGTGAGTCAGAGTCTGGCCACGTAGGGCCGCAGACAGCCAGACTGCCCCCCGTGGCCTTTAGTGTCATGTCAAGCACTCCATCAGCTTCCACAACGTTAAACATACACACACTAACACACACACACACACACACACACACCCACCCTAATGCACAACCACACCACACACACACACCACACACAGACACACACACACACACACACACACACAAACACACATTAACACACACATTCACACACACACACACACAGCATTCACACACACACCACACCACACACACACAAACACACACCTATTAACACACATACACAATTCAAACACCATTAAACAACCACACCATTACCACACTTCACACACACACACACACACACACACACACACACACACACACACACACACACACACACACACACACACACACACACACACACACAAACACACACATTAACACACATACACATTCACACACATTCACACACACACACACACATCACACACACACACACACACACACACATTAAAACACCCACACACACATTACCACACATTAACACCCACACACGCGCACACATTAAACCTGCTCAAGACAATTATCAATGCCGTGGTTGGTCTCCCAAGCCTGTGTCCCGAGGGTTCCGGCGACCCTTGTATGCCCTCTCTGGTCAGAGCTGTCTCGGAGGCGGTGATCCTGGACCTTTCTGCTACTTCCTGTCTGAGCATCTCCAAGCCCCCGGACACCCCGCTGACTAAATATGAACGGACGAGTCACACGTTTGGTTTGGCCCCACGTTTGCGGTTGTTGTGTTGTTGATCGTGGTAGTTGTTGTCGTTTATTCAGGACTTGCCGATGGTAAACTATCTTTCTTTCGATGTTTTGTGTGTAGTCAACGTCAAAGTGTTTTATTGTCGCATCAACAGTGGAGCAGCTGCCGAACCAGCCAGTAATGTAATCCAGAGGGGATGCTCTCAGATGGTGCACCTGTAAAAGTTAGTGAGAGTTTTTGCAGACTTTGGCAAACTTCTCGAGTCTCCCCAGAAAGTAAAGGCGCTTTCGGGCAGTTTTTACAGCCGAGTCCGCTTGCCTGGACCAGGTGAGGTCATCACACCGAGGAACTTGAAGCAGGAGACTTTCTCCACTTCAGCTCCGTCGATGTGTAACCTAAGGACACGACAGAAATGATCATTATTAGCAAATATCATATTCCTCCACCTAAAATGAAGGTGCAATAAGTCATCGAGAGGAAGCAAAGAAATGAACAAATATAGATGCAAAAATGAGTGCAGTGTTTGTCAAAGTCTTTTCTTCGCAGATGTGATCTTGCAATGCACTGATGGGTCAGACAGTTGACTTAGTTTTTTTACAGAAAGCAATTTTAAGAAGAGGAGGTGGCATCAAGTCATCTCGGAAACAAGACTTTGACGAACACCATTTCTGCAGATACATTTTTTTATTCCTTCACTTCTCGATTACTTATTGCACCTCAAAATGACCGTTCTATGGATCTTGTCATCTCCATCGATCTTGTCATCCATGAGAAATGTCTCTTGCTAAAAATAAATGCAATCTGCAATCGCAAAAACAAGCCGACATGTTGGAGAAATTGATATCGATTTTTTTTATAACAATATATAATTTGAAATGCTGCCAGTTTGAAGAGTATCCTGATAATGACAAATGAAGAAGACACCAGAGGGTTCATTAGTTTAAACTTTAGAACAGTTTATTACAACTAATAATATCAATATTAAACACTGCAACATGCTGTAATAACCTTAATAAGCCTTTCAATTATTTCCAATGTAAATAAAACTGAAAACAAGTGGCTCAAATGCCCTGTGCAACTTTAAGATAAAATATGAATTATGAAAGTGGTTAAATGCAAACATGCAACAAAAGACAAACAAAAATAATAATAATTCATTATTATAATAATACAAAGTAATATACTGGTTTTACATCTCTTAAATGAAATGTAAACACTGTAAACCAGCCATTATGCTACACATTTTAGCACGTCATTTAACCCCATTATAGGTTTTTTTGCCAGAAAGGCATCATATCTTTGGCAATGAAGTACGATACTGCATTATTTATATCCGTGCTTCTTTTTGAACGTGTTTCATACGAGGAAATGGCAGCAAATGAGACACAATCGATGCTTGTTTGGGCACCGCCGCTACTCGTGAAGGGCTTCCTTGGCTCCGCAGCTCCGGGCTCTCGGCGTAGTCTCGAGATAGAGATCGACAAAGAATGTATCGCGATCTCGATTCGGAGATCGATTAATCGCCCGGCCCCTAGTTCATCCGCACAAATCAATTTGCGTCGTCTTACGACAATTACAAACAGACAAACACGTGTTCCGCAACCTTCTCCGAGAGGCGTAAACATATTGATCGGCGGCCTTCTCTCTGTTTGTATTCGTTATGTGCGCTTATGGTATTTTCCTCACCTGAAGACGCATATTGCTGTACAAGGACAACAGATAAACAAACAAGATGATCAGAAAGAAAATCACAGGATATTGCAGGATGCAATACATTTACATTTAGGGCACAAAGCGACTTACAAAGAGTACATTTGTTGAAGGAGACAGCAATATATCGCCGTGGTACATAAAGATAACAATAGAGCCGTTTTCGAGCATTCATAGTTGCAAGACTAGTAGAACGAATTTCACAATTGCTCGGTTGCCTGCATAATAGCTGGGATAAGAGCAGACGTGCCATTCTGAGTGCATTACCAACATCTAAGAACAGAAGTGCTGTTAACAATGCCAAGATACAAACACGCAAGTTAGTGCTAGGGTTCACAGAGGGAACTTGAACGCAGTAATTAGGATGGCATTCGAGTGATTAAGAAGCCGACTTTAACTCGCCCGCCCGCAAACCACCCGCATCGCATACGTACGGAAATCCTGCAGATACAGTAGTGTGGCTGATTTACAACTGCGTGCAACGTGCGGTTATAGTCGGGGGTCACGTGTGCCGATTACTCAATCCCCACACATCCCCGGTTCACATCAGCCTGGATCACACCACATGATGTTGTTATGGCAACCAAGCAACCTGCCGAACTGCGGGCTGTTGGTTGCCTTGGTGACCGTGGAAGATTTTAATCAAAGACCCGGGCGATCTCTCTTTTTTTTTTTTTCCCTGTAGTTTCTTTCTTCTTATTCTTTCCTCTACAGACCTGAGCCTTGCACTCGATTGTGTGTCCAACAAAGAGAGAACGTCTTGACCTGTCAGAATCAGAATCAGAATCAGAATTGTTTTATTTTTGTATGTTTGTATTTCCACATGCGAGGGAAGTGACTTGGTGAGGTTGGTGCGTTAACAGACGTGGCAAAATACAGACATAGCGAAATTATGTCAGCTAAATATTAACACAATTTGAGAAGAAGAATTGTAGAAAGCAAAACAACATTAACGAACAATATTAAGAATTAAACTACACTTGACTTAACCGCCACTTTTCCTTTCTCTGTCATTTAAAACCTTTCACATCATCTCTGTGTACGTGTCAATAGAGATACGTTCCCGTTTCTCCACGTCCATAAGGACACTTCCTCAGCAGCACACTACAGCAACAACGGAAAACAAAACGCTGCATTTCTGTTTTACTCGCTTCGTGTCGATCCACTCGGCGCGCTATAAAGAAGGGCAAAGTAAACAAGTTTAAGCGACGCCTTAAGACACGACTTGAACGAGACACACGGATTCACACAGAGCACACCGACACATGTCCATGTAGTTCACAGTATGCCTATAAAACACCACCGGGCTCCGTTTCGTCAGCACGACAGATGTGTTTCTCTCTCTCTCTCTCTCTCTCTCTCTCTCTCTCTCTCTCTCTCTCTCTCCTCTCTCCTCCTCTCTCTCTCTCTCTTCTCTCTCACTCTCTCTGTGTGAGAACCACATGCCAAGCTCGCTCTGCAAACTTCGATGGGCTCCTGCCAGCTGGCGTCCATTCTGGACAAACAAACCAGGACATGGTTTCTGATCGCAGGGGGCCACAAAAAGGACGGCGGGTGTCATACAAAAAAAACCAAAAAAACTGAGTACGGGGCCCCGTATAATCGGCATCCCTGCTGCGCTACGGCATCGACGGAATTCAGTTCGCATCGGCAAAGCAAACGGACGCCGCGGTCCATTTTCCACACACTTACTGTAGATCGCTAGGCCACCAAAACGCAACAATGCCACAGCGAATATGCGCACTCCGATGCAAACGGCTCGTAGTGTGGTAGGTAAGCCGCTCTGCTGTGTTGTTATTGTGAGGCCCCCCCCCCCCGCTACAAGCACCACAATATTCCCTTCTTCCTCTCGGTTCCTCTGGATAAACATGTTTTGGGTAATATTTTAATCCCATTATGCTGTTTCGCTCTGTATCGCAAAACCAGTTTGCAGTGATTTCGCCGTTGCATGGTCCTTGGTCCTCAGTTTACTGGCGAGAAACAAAACTTGCGAAAGATGCTTTCTCCGTCTCCGTCTCCCCCACTGGGGGGGGGGAGAGCGAGAAGATGTGGCTGACGGGGGCCCCGCGGCAGTGCTGCGGTAAATAAAGGTTAATTCATCTTCATTAGGACCAGCCAATTGGCACTCTCTGCTGCAGCCAGAGGCTCGACAGACACAGACACACTGTGGATTCAAGCCTCGTGAATCACACACAAACACGAAGCAAGAAATAGGAAACGGGAAACGACAACTGGGGGCCACTATCCTGTCCAGGGTGCCTAGCGACAGGTCGGTCCGATGGAGCTCACACGTCGAAACCTCGGCCGAGCTTTTTTGGACGAAATCGCGTGTCCGAGACCCCGTAGCTGGTTTCCACCTGCACAGGCTCTACCTAGGGTGGTGTGACCGGTGGGATGGGAGTTTTATTCAGGCCCAGTTCGCTTTGTGACCACGGCTAAGAACAAAAAGGGATGGAGAGCAGCACACAGAAATACAGGGCTTGTAAAAAAAGAAAAAATCAAGACGTCCTTGGCCAGAGATGCTCAGAGATGACCAGAGGCTCGCACACCTCGGGGTTGTGTACTCCAGCAGAGAGAGAGAGAGAGAGAGAGAGACGGGGAGAGAGGCACACAACGGTGTCTTGGCTTTGCCAGAGAAAGCTTCTTAAGTCGTACTTCAGTCTCTGGCTACAAGCCCCCCCCGACCCCCTGCACCTCGGGGAGAAGACGGGGCTTACAGGTCGGGGAAATCAAACACACATACCGGGCCAAGATGCAGAGAGCTACAGAGAGATCAGGAGATCACCAATCCAATATTATGTCCAATATGTGCACCACACTCCTAAAGGACATCAGATGACTTTTGATTTCAGAGTTATGAGATATTCGATATTTGTCGCTTAAATAACGGCGTCTCTTTTTATATACAGATGTTCCATTGACAAATTATCAAAATAATTCAGTGCTTCTTGTATAACAAACCAAAAAATTATATCAATATTGCCGTCCGTCCAATTGAAACGTCTCTGACATCGTGTTCCCTGTGCCACAGAAGTTCCAGCTGGACCGCGTTCACCTGCAGGAGGTGAAGCGCTCCAGCTACGAGCACACCAAGAAGTGTGCTGACCAGCTCCTCCTGCTGGGCCAGGTTGGTACTACACCTCTCTCTCTCTCTCTCTCTCTCTCTCTCTCTCTCTCTCTCTCTCTCTCTCTCTTCCCAGATTTGCCTTGTATTGTGGGGATGCTGCATGTTTTGTTCCGTTAAGAAGAGATTACACAGCAATCAACTCTGTCTCATTTAACAAGACTCCTCATCTCTATTACTGTTACTAGCCTAATGTTCAGTAAAGTCAGTATACACGGTTAAATGAAAAAGGTTTTCATTTTTTGAGGTGTAATTCATTTGCCACGTCGGGGTGTAATTTCAATTGTAATTGTCATTTTAGATGTTATTTTGCTTTACAAATGCGATCACAATACTCAACGTACGACAATACTCCCACTACGGTGATACTATGGTCCACGTGTCATGATCATATGGTATGTGCCCGTCGTGTGTGATGAATGTTGATTGCAGTAAGTAGTGGTGCTCCATCGTCTTCATCATTCCCTCCTCCTCCTCCTCAATGATGTCCATCGCCAAGGCTTCAATCACGGCACCTGTAACCGCCGGTTACAATCACAGCCTCTCACTCCCTCCTCCTCTCTCTCTCTCTCTCTCTCTCTCTCTCTCTCCTCTCTCTCTCTCTCTCTCTCTCTCTCTCTCTCTCCTCTCTCTTCTCTTTCTCTCTCCCCTCCCCCTCTCTCTCTTCTCTCCCTCTTCTCTCCTCCTCTCCCTCTCTCTCTCCCTCTCTCCCTCTCTCTCTCTCTCTCTCTCTCCCCTCTCTCTCTCTCTCTCTCTCTCTCCCCTCTCTCTCTCGCTCCCTCTCTCTCTCTCTCTCTCTCTCTCTCTCTCTCTCTCTCTCTCTCTCTCTCTCTCTCTCTCTCTGTCTCTCTCTCCGTCTCTCTCTCTCTCTCTCTCTCTCTCTCTCTCTCTCTCTCTCTCTCTCTCTCTCTCTCTCTCTCTCTCTCTCTCTCTCTCTCTCCCCCCCCCCCCCCTCTCTCCCTCTC
>PIJE02002485.1:17500-34683 GCA_002895965.2 Coryphaenoides rupestris | reverse complement strand
GCGCCACTGGAATTAGCCAGAAGGATTTTAATAACATTGCATTTTTCTACAGTGGCCAGTCTACGCCGTGTTGATTTGAAACCTTTACATAAAGTTTTTTGACAGAGTTTGTGTTCGCTAATTACACGCTTACAGATCCACGCCTCCAGCCACGCGATTGGTCGACAAAAACAAATATCAATTTCACATTAAGTGAAACACCCCGTTCACCCAGATTTCAGCTGGCCTGCCGTCAGACTTTAGATATGAATCTCAAGTCTTGTGCTTCTGTGAGACGACCATCCGCCTATCGAACAGAGCCCCCCCCCCCCCCGCCCAGCAAGAGGAAAAACAATTACTTTCCTTAAAGGACTCCTACTATACCACCAGGTGTGAGCGCGAGCCGTTCCAAGCGGTGTCCTGTCCACCCAGATGTATGCTGGGCGGATAGATCAGCCTACCAGTCGCTACCAGTTGCTATGCAGCAGGGGGGGGGAAAGTCCACCAGGTGTGAGCGCGAGCCGTTCCAAGCGGTGTCCTGTGATGTATGCTGGGCGGATAGATCAGCCTCCCAGTTGCTACAGTTGCTATGCAGCATACTTCTCGGTGGACACTCCCACTTGTGACTCCCAACAAGACGGGGGCCATTCCAACCCGGTTTTTGAAACCCGCTTGGGAGGGCTAATCACGCTCACACCCGGCGTTATATATAATATGTCTCCTTTAAGAGAGCTTAGGGGGAGGGTCTCAGTGAAACCTTGATGGTGCTGGTTGAGGGTTCTGAGACTGAGGAGGGGGGGGCTGTGGGGCTCTGGACACACCGGAGTCAGTCCAACGGCGTTGATGGAAGGCTATCTCTTAGCCGGGGATTAGCCTCTCTCTCTCTACCATTGTAAACACCACCAGGATGGATCTCTGGAGGGTGGAGCGGTGTGTGTGTGCGTGATCTTAATCCACCTTTCACCGGTTTGCGTGATAGATTCCCCCGCAGCGATTCTTCCATTCTTCTCCTCTTTTATTTATTTTTTTCAGAGGAAAGTCCGTCGGGTCAAGTCGATTCAGATCAAAAAGCACTTACACGTAATCCACCGTGTTCCCAGATCGCATATAACAGCATTACAGGGCTAAGCGTAGCAACTCTGCTGGCCATTACTTACGAAAAATACTCCATAAATCTCCCCCCTTTTTTGGAGTGACTAAAAGTTGGATTTCTCGCTGAGCAAATAAGCGTGACACACACACACACACACACACATACACACACGCACATGGGTGCATAAACATCAGAACAATTGCGAAAGCGCAGCTTGAATTATTGGCTGATAATGCACTTTTGGAGACGTGGTTTGACCCGGTCCAGGTCGAGGATATAATACCAGCATAGCATGGGCTGACCACTCTCACGGCAATCGCTCCCAGATAAGTGAAAAACAATGGTTAGGACCGTGGTGGGGCGGGGGGAAGAGATAACCTGGCTCTGGGGGTCTCTGCGGAGTAAAGACTCACTAACAGTGAGTGATGGGGTAGGGCTGGGAGAGGCCCTAATCTGTGTTTGAAACCCGTGCTCTCTCACCCACTCACTCACACAATCTCGCTTTCTCTCTCTCTCTCTCTCTCTCTCTCTCTCTCTCTCTCTCTCTCTCTCTCTCTCACACACACACACACATCACACACAAGATTCAAAGGGCTTTATTGCCGTGGAAAAACTACTTTCACATTGCCAAAGCGAAAAAGTTAAATAAGATTAAATAATTGTGGCATAAAACTCTCATTAAATCGTCTAAAATATATAAAATACAAGGCAATAATCAATTCAATTCAAGTCAATAAAATTCAAAGAGCTTTATTGGCGCGGGAAACATATGTTTACAAATGTCTGTACAATTACAGACATTCTACAGTAAAGAAATGTGCCAACAAAGCTGCAATATTGCAATCAAATATAGAAATCAGAGTATGTGAAATAATCTCTCTCTCTCTCTCTCTCTCGCTCACTCACTCACTCACTCTGTCATGTGGTATCAGTGTGTGTGTGTGTGTGTGTGTGTGTGTGTGTGTGTGTCTGTGTGTAGGGGTGGGTGGGGGGGGGGTCGCCAGTCCTTTATCAGTGCGCACATGTGTGTTATCAGAAATGTGCATTAAGTGCGCATACCTCCAGCAGTCTGAGTTAACTCTCGTCTCGAGGCTCCGTACCGTTGTCTGTCGGCTTAGCGGGGCAGGAAGTGGCGGAAGGTCACGAAAGTAAAGACGTTTATTGTTCACGTTTTTTCTTCTTTTCTTCTCTTCCCCCCCTTTTTTTTTTTTTCTTATTCTCTTCTCTTTTCTTTTCTTTTCTTCTCTCTCTCTCTCTCTATTTTCCTGCTAACGGTTACCCCGTTCCATCACCGTGCAACAACAACAGCTCCTGTCAGGGTGCCATTTTGAAGGGGTCTGGTGAAAAACGATGTGTCAGGTTGAGCTAACAATGCCGGCCCCCCGCCTCCCCCCCCCTGACACCCCCGTCTCCCCCCCCCTCAGTTCACTTGTATACGTTTGACGGGTGCCAAGGCGGAAGGGAGGAGGTGGTGGTGGTGGTGGTGGTGGTGGTGGTGGGGGGGGGGGGAGTCCTGCACACATCTCACAAATAAACAGTGGAGTCAGACGTGGGGGAGAAATACCATCTATCACCCTTCATACATCACCCCCCCCCCCCCCCCCCCCACGTGTGAAGGAAAAGAGAGAGAAAGTGAAGGGAGGGAGAGAGAATGTGGAGAGAGGGAGCAAGAAGATTGAAAGAAAGTGAAAGGAAGACAGAGAGAGGGGGAAAGTTAAAGAGAAAGTATATATAGAGAGGGTGTAGAGAGAGAGAGAGAGAGAGAGAGAGAGAGAGAGAGAGAGAGAGAGAGAGAGTGAGAGAAAGGAGAGAGACACATTGAAGAGAGAAAAAGGTGATGAGAGAGAGAGAAGAGAGAGAATATGTATTGAGAGGAAGAGAGAGAATGAGAGAAAGTGAAAGGAAGACAGAGAGAGAGAGAGAGAGAGGGGGAAAGTGAAGAGAGAGAGAGAGAGAGAGAGAGAGAGGGGGAAAGTGAAAGGGGGACAGAGAGAGAGAGTGGGAGAGAAAGAGAGAGAGAGAGAGAGAGAGAGAGAGAGAGAGAGAGAGAGAGAGAGAGGGGGCTAAGAATGGAGGGAGGTGTGAGGCCTAATGGAATCCAGGCTCTGATCACATGACTGATAGAGAGGGTGGCTCGGAGGGGACTCACACACACACACACACACACACACACACACACACATGCACGGGGGCGAGGGGGCGGCTTAATGCAAAGCAGGGCTCTCTCTCTCTCTCTCTCTCTCTCTCTCTCTCTCTCTCTCTCTTGCGGCTGCCAGCTGACCACCTCTGTGCCCTGACAGCAGAAGAAGGAGGAGGAGGGGGCGGAGGGGGCAGGGGGGGGGGGGGTTGCAGGGGTTAAGATGTCGAAAGAAGTTTTGAGTTTCGTGCCAAGAGCAGCAGCAGCAGCAGCAGCAGCGTTGCCGGCGTATCCGGACACGAGTACCTGCCTACTGTACCAGGCGGGCCTAATAATGAATTTCAAGAAAGTAAAAAAAATCTTGTCAAGCATGATTTGCATTAGAATTTTGTTCTTATTTTAAGAATATATCTTACATTTTCTTAATAAGACATTCAAGCTAATATTGAGCAATATTTAACCAGTAACAAGCAGAGGAACAAGATTATTTTTCTTATTTTAAGAGTAAGACCACTTCGCACAACTTCTCAATTTAAGAATCTCAAGAAATTATGAAATGACAGTTACTTATCTTTTTTTTTTTTATCCAACTGATGTTATGTACACATGAATCAGTCTGAGGCTTTGTGTAACCCAATCACATCTCCTAGGTAATATTTCAAAGGGACATATTCCATATCCCTGTGAGTAAAACGATAATACGGAGTGAAATCAACAAGATTATCGGCACATATTAGTTCAGTAGCTTGAGCCATGTGTGGAATTTCTATTTTATACTCCATGTAATCTCTATCATAACAAAGAGTATCGTGCTGCTGTAACTCGAAGCAATGCAATGAAGAATTTATCACATATATATTTCTTACTACTCCGAATTCAGGCAAGTTACTAGAATTAACAGTACTCACAACTAATGACTTATCCCGCAGATATTTGTTGCCATTTAGATTAATCCATTTAACAGATACTGCATGGTTTACCTCGTCATTTCCAAGGAAGGCCCTCATTGTTTCTTTTAAGTATGACATGTTGCTTATTTCGGATGTTGGACCCAATATACACTCATTTGCAAAAATGGAGTGTTCTGAACTTACATTCTGACAACATTCATACATCTGATTATTCTTTATTAGAGACTTGCACATTTTTTGAAATTAGTCTTTAAGGCCCACAATGTTTTGATTCAAATCTCATGCACATGTGACGGACCATTGGTCCCAGTAGTTTAATTTGCGATGCAGCATGAATCAAATAGTGTTGTTTGGGGGTGATGTTGTTATCTGGGAAGAGGTTCTTCATCTGCTTTAAGTGCTGCTCAATGAGTGTTTTCAATTTGTTAATAGTCTGTAGACCAATAACAGGAGCAAACAAAATTTGAACAATCTCTATGAGTTCAAGAATGATTGTGTCGTATTCATTACCTTTAACTGTATCAATCAGAAATGGCAGTATCTTTAGTAGAACAAGCATTTGCCCTGAGGACTGCTTCAACTTATTATCACTTGAAGCTAATGTGTTGTATGCTATAGGGCTTGGTTTATCTCGAACATCAAGTGGAGAATAGGGGAATCCAATTAATGCACTATTGAGAGCATCCAAGTCTAGTTCTCCTAAAAGAACTAAGTCTTTAATGACAGACTTTATTTCTAATGGAGCAATGCCTTCAAGAATTACATGCATCATATCTTGGGGTGTTTGTTGGATCAAATGAAAGGCTGGGAATTCTAAAAGTTTGCTCCGTCTGTTGATGCCAAATGTAGTTTTTAGGCTGTTTCTGAGATACTCTGTGTTGGCCTTCTCAATGTCGCTACACTGCCGGCGATGTCTCTCTATTGTCCTTTTCTCAAAGTTAACCTCATCAAAATGCATTTGCATGTCCTCAAATGAACATTCACACTGCCGACATTTACTATAAGTAAATCCAACACCCTCTTTAAATCCACAAAGCTCATGCTGAGCTAAAGTGTCTCCACATATTGAAACTAATGCTCCAAATATTTCACGTTCACCATTCCCAATTTGAATTTGAACACCATCACATAGCTTTACTAAGTCATCATGCAACCTTCCCAAAATTGCATCAACTCCACATTCAGAGAGCTCACTCCTCTTTGCAATGGCGAGTAGGCGAATCGCAGCCAATTTCGATCTGTATTTAGGATTAATGTTTCCTAATGTGTAATAAAACATTGTCAACTTATGCTTGGAAGCATGAGAACCAAGTGCATTGCAAATATCTATGTCTATATCTATATCTGTAATGCAGAGGGCCGGGCAGAAAATAAAGGGTGGGATTTCATGAGTTCTCCATCTATGATGTCATATAAATACCCACTTCTGTATTTCTGCGGCTCATCTATCATTGCCAAGACTTTTGGATGAGATAATAGCTGTTCCAGACTTTTGATCAGAGGTACATAATGAAAACATTTGGGTTTGGTAGAGAGGACTCTTTTTGCCCCTTTTTTCAGCAAGCAAGCAGTATAGCCAACAGAAACCTCCTCTGACTCCACAAAATTGAAATTCTGCTTAATCACACTGTCCTGTCTGTACGTTGTTGAAACAGATGCAAATGGATCCTCAATCCGGTCAAACACCGCCATAGCCTCCTTTTCAAGTTCACTTCCTTGATGTTGCTGGAATACAGTTTGTATCTGACTCCTCAGATTAGTCACCAACAGAGCTTGGTACTGCTGCATTCCCGCCAAGACATCATTCACAAATTTCTGTCATTATTCCCAGTAAACGTTATCCGATGGGTTCCAAACTTACAGTACAGCGTCGGCACACTCGGGGTGAGACGTGGTTACGTTTGGAAAGTTTGGACGTTTACTAGTAACAAAGTATTTGTACTTCGTCACATTACAACACTGTGGCGTGATCCGCGTTTTGCAAATGTTTGAGACGGTTTACACACGATGAAGGGGCCTTGGGCAAACATGGCTGATCTGATCTGAGGAGGATCCATCGATTTCACCCAGCGATGCGTGATGCTGTGACGAAGTTCTCATTTTCCGTTTGTTCTTTCCATTTCCCCCCCCCTCTGCTAATATGCTGAACCCTTCGCCGAGAAAGCACAAACGTCTCGATGCCAGGGTACCATGATGTGGCTTTGCATGATGTGAGGGAGGAGATGTTTAGGGGCGGCAGTAGCTCAGGAGGTAAGAACGGTTGTCTGGCAACAGGAAGGTTGCTGGTTCGATCCGCTGGCTCCGCCTCCTAGCTAAGTGTCGAGGTGTCCCTGAGCAAGACGCCACCTAACCCTAACTGCTCCTGACGTGTTGGTTGTTACCTTGCATGGTTGACGTTGACACCGATGTCGGTGAATGTGAGGCAATACTGTAAGGCGCTATGGATAAAAGCGCTATATAAATGCAATCCATTTACCATTGTAGAACTGTCAGTTTTGTCATTCATTGGAGTCCACTGTGAAGAAATGCATAATTTTTTTTTTACACGTGTTACTTTCATCCCAATGTCAGGAAGACTTGTGAGATGAACGATCATCACGTGGCAAAACCACGGCGCTGAACACATTCCCAGCCCTTTTTCGCGTGCAAGATCGTTTTTCTCCAACAAATGACAGAAGTTCAGAACCGTGATGATTTCAGCACCACAGACGATACAGATGTTTGTTGTCCTCTGCAGATGTATACAGAGAGAGAGAGAGAGAGAGAGAGGAGAGGGAGAGAGAGGGAGAGCGGGATAGAGAGAGAGCGAGAGAGAGAGAGAGCGCATGCGGCTTGGCCCGCGTCCCTGTCCCCATGTGGCGCTGGGCGGGAAAAGTTGCGAGATCAGTGGGAGAGAGCTCCCCAGTCCATACCATGCGCAACGTCTTTCACATTCAAATAAGTCTGTTGTTGTTTTTTATATTATTGATTCATTCTTCTTTTCTTCTCCTCCACAAACTCCCCACCACCCGCTCCTCGTCAGCCCGACGCGCGCCTCCTCACACGTGTGCGTAGGCCTGCCATCATTAATCAAAGCACGGAGTAAATAAGACGTGACAGAGAGCCTGCGACAGTCTCCATGACTCCATGCCAGTGGTGGGGGTGTTTTTCCTTTTGTTTTTTTCTCCTTCTCCTTCTCCTTCTCCTTCTCTTCTTCTTCTTCTTCTTCGTGGAGCCGGGATAAAAACCGATAAGCAGAACCAGACAGAGCCCAGCCCGGCCCCGCGTCGAGCACGTCACCCACCCACCCACCCACAGACCCCCACGACCCCCCCGGCACCACCACCGCTGCGGTTCCCCCGGCGTTCCTCTCAGACGACGACCAGACCAGACCAGACCAGACCAGACCAGACCAGACCAGACCGGAGCGCTCCCCTCCGATTCCCCCCGCTCTGCCGCTCCGTCGCTCGGTACCAGCTCGGCCTTACTGTTTGTAAGACCCCATTGTGTCAAGGGCAGCGTTGACACACAAAGACTAATGCATTCCAACATGCGTACATGCGAGACCCCCCACCCTCTTCCTCCTCCTCCTCCATCTCCTCCTCCTCCTCCTCCTCCTCCGCCGCCGCCGCCGTCTCTGACTGAAAGGTCCCCGCTAGAATCTCGACGTGCGAGATGGTAAACTTCCCAGCGTGTGTGTGTGTGTGTGTGTGTGTGTGTGTATGTGTGTGTGTGTGTATATATGTGGGTTCGGGGTCTTGGTCTTTTTATCCTTCCCGTTTCTTTTCAACTGCAGCACCACTGAGACGAGGGTGAATGATTTGTTCCAAGGAATGAATAAATATTTGATATTCCAGCGCCAGACCACACCAGAAACAACGGTGAGAGGCCCAGTTAAAATAGAAAGCTCATGCAAAGTTTAAACAAAGTTCAAAAAGAAACAACTGATTCGACTGCGTTTATACGTGTGTGTGTGTGTGTGTGTGTGTGTGTGTGTGTGTGTGTGTGTGTGTGTGTGTGTGTGTGTGTGTGTCTCCAGTTCTTTTCGGTTTCTTTTCTCTGGTTTCACCGCTTGTCAACGTCTTCAAAGTCCTGGCGCCGTCGGCCCACCATTAGCCGGAACAAAAGAGCCATAGCATCGCATAGCATGTTGTCATTGCGCAGCGGACGCTACCACGACTCCTCTGTTTGCTGAGAAATTATTATTTTACTCAAAGTCTTTGCGTGTGTGTGTGTGTGTGTGTGTGTGTGTGTGTAATGTGTCCATTTTTCTTTGGCCCTAGCTGGTGACTCTGCTGTTATTTTTGGTCTTTTGGTCTTTTTCTGTTTGCTTTCCACGACGGCCCGCGGCTCCCGATTCGCTTCTTTGCGTCGTCACGGGCCAGTGACCCTCGCACACACGACACACACATAAACACACACACACACACACACACACACACACACACACACACACAAACACACACACGGACACACAGACGCACACTCACACGCTCAACTTCCTTGGCCTTCACTCTCCAAAGTGTGTTTGTTGTCGGGAGCCGGTCATCCAAACAGGGCAGCAGGGGCAGACACGTCACGCCTCATAACCCCCGAACTTAAGTCACAGTAACAGTAACAGTAACAGTAACAGTAACAGTCAACAGTATCAGTATCAGTAACAGTCACAGTATCAGTATCAGTATCAGTAACAGTAACAGTCACAGTATCAGTATCAGTATCAGTAACAGTAACAGTCACAGTAACAATATCAGTAACAGTTATAGCAACAGTATCAGTATCAGTAACAGTAACAGTCACAGTAACAGTATCGGTATCAGTAACAGTTATAGCAACAGTATCAGTATCAGTATCAGTAACAGTCACAGTCACAGGAACAGTAACAGTAACAGTAAACGTAGCAGTAACAGTGACAGTAACAGTACCAGTACCAGTACCAGTAACAGTAGCAGTAAAAGTAACAGTAACAGTGACAGTAACAGTACCAGTACCAGTAACAGGAACAGTACCAGTAAAAGTAACAGTCACAGTGACAGTAACAGTAACAGTATCAGTAACAGTATCAGTATCAGTAACAGTAACAGTAACAGTATCAGTACCAGTAACAGTCACAGTCACAGTAACAGGAACAGTTACAGTAAATGTAGCAGTACCAGTACAAGTACCAGTAACAGTGACAGGAACAGTAACAGTAACAGCACTCTGGTTCCTATATACACAGAACATGTTACGGTCAACTCAATATAAGATGCAGTTGCTTCACGGGGCTGTCATTGTTCCATTGGCTGTTTGATGTCAACAGTGGTGAAGGCATTAAAGTAAAGCCCTCCGACGCAAACGCTAACAAACTGCAGAGATATGAGAATATATCTCTATACCCCGCACCCATGTGTGTGTGTGTGTGTGTGTGTGTGTGTGTGTGTTCTCCATGTGTTTCAGAGAGCTCGTTGGCTAAATACGCGTCAATGCGAAGTCGAAGCAAGCGTGTGTGTGAACGCGTGTTTTTCGGAGACAAAAGGTGGAGTTCTCTGTACTCCTTTGTAATGGCATGCGTCTGTGTGTCTGCTGCGGTCTGTCTGTCTCGCTCATGAATCGGTGGTCCACACATGCTTTCAATCAACCATTCTCTGGCACAGTCGCTCGGCTGTATTGTGTTCTCCCCCCTCCCTCCCTTCCCTCCCTTCCCTCCCTCCCTCCCTTTTTTTGCCGTTTGCCTCCCTCCTTTCCCCTTGTCCCCCAAAACGCCCCCAAACCCCCTCCATTAAAAACATCACAAAGCCACTGCAGCGTGGAGGGAAAAACAGAGGGCTCTCTGGCGCCCCCTAGTGGTAGAACAGTATATCTACAAGCCGGCTGCCAAAACACTGCATGTGTCTCTTGAGCAACTTTTACATTTGGGGAGCAAGTAAGTGTGTGTGCTGGTCTCAGGTGTTTGTTTCTCATTATGTCTGCAGTGTATCTAAAGGCACCTGCACACTTTTCTTTGTTAATTATTATGTCATAATAATGTCAATGGCATTAGTATGGCAATGGAATAATGATAATAATAATAATAATAATGACATTTACAAAGCGACTTACAAAGAGTACATTTGTCGAAAGAGACAGCAATATATCACTGTGGTACATAAAGATAGATAAGAATGGAGCGGGTTTCAAGCGTTCTTAATCGCAAGGTTAACCGAACGAGTGTCGTCGCTCGCTCATAATTAAGATGAACTTACTCTCTGACTAACTGACATTAAGTAACTCAGCCCATCCCCCAGCCCAACCTGTCCGGTCTATCTCGGCCCTTCATCTCACGGGCAGGTGGGAGCGAGGCACCAGGTGACCGACCGGCTGACAGGCTTGATTGACAGGCTCATTAGCGCTTCATTACACAGTCCGTCGGACAGGGGAGGGGCTGCGGCTTTGAGGGGAGGGGGAGGGGTATAGGCTGTAGAGCAGGTCTGGGGAGAGCCCCCCAGCAGGTCCGAACCGTAGCCCAGGGGGTGTCTCTCTGTCTCTGTCTCTGTCTCTTCAAACCCCCTCTCTTCAACCATTCTGCAGTTTCGCTCGATGGCTGATGGGAGAGAGGCGAGGGGCCCACACCTGGAGCAGGTGAGGGTTTCCGGGGGGTTTTTTGCGTTGTTTTTTTTTTTGCCAAGCCAGGGCACCGGGTTCAAGGAGAGTTTGGGGGCGGGATATGGATTCCATACATTCATTCAGCCGCCACGCCGCTCCCCTGGCCTTGAGGGAGAGGGGGGGGGGGGATAGCTGCAAACAAACACACCTCCTCCCCCCGTTACAGGTACGCACACGCCGCCATAGACAGACACACGGACACACACAGACACACACGCATGCACACACACACACACACACACACACAGATCATGCTGCTCATGCTGCTTATGCATTCTGGTGTGCACTCACACACTCTCACACACATGCACACACACACACACACACACACACACCACACACACACACACAGACACAGACGCACACACACAAAGGCTGTCTGCCGAGGGTATTAGAGCTAGTTTGAACTTTTCAACAGGTCTACTTCTGTCAAAAGAAAACTAAGCAAGCGGTGAAATTACTCATTTTCTTTCTTTTTTCTTTTCTTTTCTTTTTTTCTCTCCAAGAATTAAGGCAGGGACACACACACACACACACACAGGTTGCGACACGGAGGGATTTTTTTCCGAGACGTCTATCTTCTCTAGACGCCTGCGGCCAGCGCCCTGCAAACACACCCAGCCACCTGAATTCCCTGGTTTAGTGTCGATACTTCAGGAGTCGAGAAGTTTAATGGCCACATACACATACAGTGTCAAGTCAAGTCAAGTCAATTTTATTTGTCTCGCCCTTAATCACAGTTACAGTCTCAAAGGGCTTCACAGGCCATATGATTATGGGGTCATGTGATTATGACACCCACCCTTAGCCCTATAGCGCCCCCCAAAGGACAAGAAACGACTCCCTTAATGAGCAAGGAATAAATCTCGAGAAGTGAAATGAAAAAGTGGCGATGCCCAGCAGAACGTGCAGACAGAACAACGCAAATATCACAAATATCACAATTGCAGGGGAAGAGTCAAATATCACCGCGCTGTTTACAGTCTCTTACGGTAAAGGAGCTTCCACAACGATTTCCACAACATTTCTGCGCGCAAATTGCCTCTTGGAGCAGCAAGCGTAGCAAAACAATGGCATTGGCGTTCATTACGCTCGACATATAAAGTCAGGGTCTCGGTATGTTTGTGGTGAGCGTGGAGGAGAGAGTGAGAGAGAGAGAGAGAGAAACTTTATTTTCCAGTAAGATGATGCTGCCATTTCGGAACCATTATGTCGTTAAGTCCGACGGCCGAATGGAAACCAGCCTTCTCTTCTTTCTCTTCGCCCATGTTGGCGTTTTTTTTTTTTTGTCTTTAAACGTCGAGCTGGTAAAGTGAGCGCTATTAAAGCGTGATATTCCAAAACATTTTAGCGCATATTTTACATGATTGCTTTAATCGCCCGTGTCGTTATTGGAATAACGTTGATGTTAACGGAGCCCGGGAAACGCTTTTCCTTTCTGCGTCCATATCTGGAAGTTCCTTGTATTATTTGACACCTTGTGTGTTAAACCCGTGTGGAAAAAAACGATGTAGCCCTAGAGAAGGCATAAACACACACACACACACACACACACACAACGCCATCACTTTTAAAAAATGTTTTTATTTAATATAGTCTAAACAAAAACAAAACAACCATAAAAAACTAACTAAACTTTTAGGGGATGCTCTCCACCCACCAGAACACTGTTCTAGTAGTGATGGTGTTTTGTGTCAAAGTCCACAGAGTGTGTCTCTCTGTGTGTGTGTGTGTGTGTGTGTGTGTGTGTGTGTGTGTGTGTGTGGATCCCCTCTAACGGGGGGGGCCCCCTGCACCTGTGCTTACGGCCCCTCGCACCGCTGTGCCGTTTAACGCTGATAAACGAGGTCCCTCCTCATGCCGGTGGTTCGTATACACCGGAGAACCAACCAGACTTCCCCGCCGCCCCCCCCCCCCCCCCACCCCCCCCCTCCCCGTCTGTGAAATGGATCTTAATGAATGAAGGAGACAGGACCGGCCTATAGGGCTGCTCCCTCCAGCATGCGGGAACGCTCTGGTAAATAAATGCCCTGCGTGCGTGTTGGGAATACGAGGAGAAAGTCGAGAGAGTTACTTTGGATGTGGGCGCTATAGGATGAAAGGAACGTGCGTGTGTGTGTGTGTGTGTGTGTGCGGGCGCGTGTGTGTGTGTGTGCGTCTGTGTGGTTAAACTCTTGTTTGACTAAGCATAACCCTCAATAAAGTAAAAAAAACCTAAGACAAAATCGTTCTACATCTCCGAAGAGCTTCAAAGAAGAAGTGAGTCAGGGAGGGTCAACTTCCTGACTCGTTTTTTTTGTTTTCTTTACCCGGCAGATAACCTTTGAACTCTGGCCTCTCTCTCTCCCTCTCTCTCTCTCTCTCTCTCTCTCTCTCTCTCTTGCTCTCTCTCTGACCACCATAGCCCCTCGCCCTTCATTTCCCCCCGCGATCGCTGAGAGATCCCAGAGGATGCAGGAGGCAATTTCCACTTAAGAGCCATCGGTCGGTGCTTTGTCTTGGCTGGGATAACTGCTCTGTACATTACCATGCCTCTCATGCCTCTGTCTTGGCCCGGTGCTGCTGCTGCTGCTGCTGCTGCTGCTGCTGCTGCTGCTGCTGCTGCTGCTTTTCATTTGGCTCCGTGAAAACATCCGGGCGCTTTCCATTTTGCTCTGCCTGAGCCCAAGCTCAGATGTGACCCTTGACCCCTGCAGGCATATTGGATCACGATGATCGGGTCTTACTTTCGCTGGTTCATATTGTGGTTAGGGGGTCAGGGGGTCATTCCCAACAGCTGGGGGCGGGGGGCTGGGGGGGGGGGGGAGAATGATTTTGAATAGATTGACTCAGAGTATAATCGAATATATAAAACTAATATCAAAGTTTGATTTATTTTGCTGTCGCCATGGCGATGCCGTTTCATTTCCTGTGTCAATGAAACGTTTGGCTCCGGCCGGCTGCCGCATTAGGCAGCTCGTAAATCCGGGATGTAAGGATGCCGGTGGTGGTTGGAAATGTGGTAACAGAATTAACGGTTAGCCGTCCAACTGGTGTAGCCAGAGCGTTCTCCTCTCTCCGGTGCGGTGAAACGGGACCTTCTTGTCCACAAGGTTTTATACTAAGCTCTGCAGAAAGAGAGGTCACGGGTGCATCCGTAAAATGTGTCATCTGCTCGACAAATGCGCCCTGGGAGGGCCGCCGTGACTGAAAGGAAAAAGAAGGATAGGGTGGGAGTAGCTCAGGAGGGAAGAGCGGTTGTCTGGCAACAAGGAGGTTGCTGGTTTGATCCCCGGGCTCCTCCGCCTCCTAGCTACGTGTGGAGGTGTCCCTGAGCAAGACACCACCTAACCCTAACCGCTCCTGAGGTGTTGGTTGTTACCTTGCATGGTTGGCACCGCCGTCGGTGTATGAATGTATGGGTGATTCTGAGGCAACTGTAAACCACTTTGGATAAAAGCGCTGTATGAATGCAATCCAGTTACCATTATGGCCAAAGAAGAAAAGAAATGGAAATCAAAGAACACCCGACCAACAGTTTTTTTTTCTCTTTTCTCTCTTCGTGTGACATCTGACACGTAGAACCAGCAGCTCTGGATACCGCAGCTCTGTGTGATCATGGTCGTCGGGATAACTGGTGTATGGTTGTACGAGGACGATCGTTCTCCCCCCGTCCCCGCACACAGGAACTACTGAGGGTTTCTGTGTTTCAGTGTGCCCCCCTGTGTCCTGCCAAACCCACAGAGTGTACACAGCCCTGGAGCAGGATATGACAGAGATGATGGTGGTGGTGGTGCGTGTGGGGGTTTTTGGGGGGTTGGGGGGTTTTTGCTGGTGCTGGTGGTGGTGGTGGTGGGGCATATATAGGGGTCCTGTAAAGACTTTCATATGTACTGTACCGAGCGCACGTTTGATTCCTGAGCGCTCTTGACAACCGCTGGCCGTCTCTCCGGGCAATTTGAGACGCCGTACGGAACTTCAAGGAGCAGATCTATGACTCCCGAGATTAGCGTCCCTCTCTATGGTTCGTACCCATTTTCACCGAGAGAAGTGGGATCTGTTTTGCTGATTGTGGCTTTCGCTTAATTATCGGGATGTCCCTGTGTGTGTGTGTGTGTGTGTGTGTGTGTGTGTGTGTGTGTGTGTGTGTGTGTGTGTGTGTGGTGTGTGTGGTTGTGTGTGTGTGTGTGTGTGTGTGTGTGTGTGTGTGTGTGTGTGTCTTGTGGCTGCGTTTGTTCTGGATAAAGTCTGCGTTGTAGCAAGGGATTGTGGCACTGGAACCTTTATTTACGTTCAAATGAAACAAGGAATGCCGTGTAGAGTTGGTCTCGGTTGTTTAGCCACACGCACACGCATGCGCACACACACACACGTAAGCACGCATGCACACACACACACACACACACACACCCATGCGAGCACACACACACACACACACACACTTGCATGAATGTACGCACATGCTTGATCTTGCTTATTACATGACCTAGCAACCTAGCAATTATGAAACCTGTTCTGTTCTTCTCTTCATGTACCACAGCGATATATTGTAAGTCGCTCTGGATAAAATCATCTGCCAAATGCCCTAAATGTAAATGTAAATGTAAATGTAATGCATGACTTTGATCTTGACTTGAATTTGATCTAAGATGCTTGGATCCGTGTCTTTGATATCTTCGTCCCGCCGTGTCTCCGCCGTGTCGGCAGAACATTGTGGGTTTCAAACCACATCTTTGTAACTCTGTAACTCTACTACACTGTTATCATGTCGCCCAACTCGCAATTCCCTCCACACAGTTGGCAATTCTGCATCTCTCCGGACAGCTTGGGTCGTCCCCCGTTGCGTTTGTCATGTATGACCAACTTTCTGTCAATAAAGTTTGTGAAGCTTGACATTTTCCAGTATTTTTTCTTTTGCTTCGCAGACTTTATTGACAGAAAGTTGCTCACACATGACAAACGTTGACGTAGCACAGTTCATTGCCGCAAAGCCACCGTCACGTGGCTTTGTTCGGGGCTCGTCCGAGGACACAGGCGGTCGTGGCGTTGAAAGTCTGGTTGATTGCAAGTTGTGTAAAATGTGTGTAAAATGGCACGACAGAGCAGATGGTACCTGCTAGCACGCTAGCGCTTTTCTGAGTGAGTGTGTGTGTGTGCTGACGGCTGACTTAACCCGTGGTTGCACTGATTAGCCGGTTGCACTACAGGTTTGCATCCCCGGCCCTCCAGGACTCTACCTGGGCCAGGTGAGGCCAAGTAAGCTCGCCCGCCCACCAACCACACACACTCCAACAGTTGATTTTTTGTGAAACCGAAAACATGCCGCGACAACGAGGACGACCCAAGCTATCAGCAGAGGAAGCAATATATCGGCATTGAATAAAAATCAGATATCGGATATATTTTTCGTGAATGTGGCTCTCACTCTGAGGTCTCCTCCAAGATTTCAAGATTCAAGATTGAAAAAGATTCCAGATTCAAGATTCGAGAAGTTTAATTGTCACACACACATACATGATATGCAAATGTGAAATGAAAAAGTGGCGATGCCCAACAGAACAGTACAAATATCACAAATATCACAAGTGAAGGGAAAGAATCTGAACATCCACACAATTTCCAGTGTTTTATTTGTAGGAATTGCCCAAAAAAATATAAAACAAGGCAATATACAAAATGTAGGATCATGTACCATACAAGTACCACGGCGTCTCCCCCCCCCCCCCCCCACCCGCCCCAGTGTCTTCTGGACGTCCTCCGCTGGGAGAGAGAAGCCAGAACCACGAGCAGGAACAAACACAGGCAAGGCAAAGGTTTTGTATCTCCAGCCTCCGGGGCTACGACCGAGGAAAGGATGGATGGATTGATGGATGTTTTTCATCCTGCCTCGCCAGTACCAGATGTCTGTGTGTGTGTGTGTGTGCGTCGGTGTGTGTGCGTGTGTGTCGGTGTGTGTGTGTGTCGGTGTGTGTGTGTGCGGACCGTACTGAGTGACAGTATTGGTAATGTCGGAAAATAGTTGTAGCGGCCTGCCTGTGTACCGCTGTAATGGGGAGAAGCATGGGAACGAGAGCACATCTGAGTAGCGATGGCTCCCAGTCAGACGCTGAAAGGACGTTGAAGAGATGTGTTCTGTTTTCTGAAACGTTAAGTGTAATTGGAGTTTTAAAGTGGAATTTGTGAGGATGAAGTGTCTGTGTGCGTGTCTGTGTGTGTGTGTGTGTGTGTGTGTGTGTGTGTGTGTGTGTGTGTGTGTGTGTGTGTGTGTTTAGCATGTGCATGCATATGTGTGTATCTGCGTTGAGTGTGGGGGGGGGGGGGGGGGGGGGGGGGGGGGGGGGGGGGGGGTGAGGGAGGGTGAAGGGGTGGTGTGGTGTGCTGCGTGTGTGGTGTGGTGTGTGTGTGTGTGTGCCTATGAGTGTGTGTGAGTGTGTTTAGCTAACCCCGGGTCGTGGTGGCCGGGTGGCCAGGTGTGTGTCAG
>PIJE02002485.1:2500-10000 GCA_002895965.2 Coryphaenoides rupestris | reverse complement strand
TCTGACTAAATACTTTCATTGTTTCCTCGTCTGAAAACAAGTATCGAGTGTTGGGAGCACGGAAACTCACCTCGTCAACCCCGGCCGCTCGGCGTGTTCCTCCGACTCACCCCCGCCACGTCGCCCCCAATACTCACTAATACCTAATACTACTAAACCCCTCGGGTCCGCGAGATCCCGGGCCGTGTCGCCGTAAAAATAAACAGTGCGGAGCGGTGCGGAACCGAAGCCCGTCGGGAGCGGCCGATCAGGCTTCGGCGCCATTTTAAACTCCCCGATCCCGCCGAAACCGTGGATTCAACCAATCACAAGCCTTTGGACTTCTCCGGCCAATCACGTTAGCGTTACATGCACATAATGTGGCCGTACAGCCATACATACAGTACATGCACAACGTCGCTGTGATGATATAAATGTGTGATGGCGTCCGCTAAAACACTTCTGTGGGAGTGTGTCATCGTGATGTGGCATCGTGGCTGATCGAGAGCAGCTCCACTGCCACGTACTGTGGCTTCTTCTTTTGGGGTTCCTCCAAGGACACAGGCAGGATGGTGAAGAGTCCAGCTTATTGTTTGTAAGTTGAGTAAAATTAATGACATGACAGAGCAGATGGAATGAAGCCAGCATGCCAGTGCTCTCCTAGTGTGTGTGTGTGTGTGTGTTGATGGCTGACTTAACCTGTGGTGCACTGATTTGCCAATGCACCACAGGTTTGTAGCCCCCCAGACTCTAACTGGGCCAGGTGAGGCTGTAGCCCCCACCCCCCCCAGACTCTAACTGGGCCAGGTGAGGCTGTAGCCCCACCCACCCCAGACTCTAACTGGGCCAGGTGAGGCCAATTAAGCCAGCCGCCAAACACACACACACACACACACACACTCCACACTCACTCACCTGCATGCCACGACCTTCACGTGGTTCAAATTCTCTCTACTAATCTCGGATCCAGAAGTTTGACTCGTATGCTACAGCCAAACTGTGGACATTCCCACTTGTGATGTCACTAGACGCCGGTCACGTGGCAATTGTGAAACGGCTCGCAATGGCTAATCACCCTCACACCTTGTGGCATAATATGTCCCCTTTAATCTAAAGCCTGATTTATGAGACTTATGAGACCCTACAAACTAGCACATCTTGTACATGACTTGGTGGTGGGGGGGGGGGGGGGGGGGGGTGGGGCTTCGCCTTCCGTCGGGCAGGTTAGCGTTCCGAGCCAAGCCATTTTGTTGTTCCGTCTTCGGAGTGATGGGTTTACCGGACTCTTACCCTGACCCTCGAGCTCAGGCGTGAAAAACAAGCCGGGGGCCCTCCGTCCGTCCGTCCGTCCGTTTCCTCCCGGGGGCCGCTGGTGTTTATTCAACACAACGTGCGCAGTTCCTCTGGCGGCGGCGGCGGTGGTGGTGGGGCCCCCCTCCAGACCTGCTCAGGCACCCAGCAGTGGGCCCCCTTCAGCAGACGGAGCACAGACATGGACATGGACCGCCGCCGCCGCGCCGCCGCCACAATGCCACAACCCCCCCCCCACCCCCTCGCTCTCTGCGGAAAACCCAGGGCTCTTAATGAAAACCGTCGACAGATCGGTCATTAAGACTGCGTGCGGTTCTCATTTTAAAGACTTAATTCTGTCAGCTCTACAAACAACGACCTTGGAGACCAGTATCCACATTCCTCCGAGGATGTATATACGCTAAGGGGGCGAGTGAGTGATGTTTTCAGGGGGGCCTGCGTTGCATTTGCGTTGCATCGTAAGATTGATTATTCATATCTGTGGCTGTTTATGCCTCGTGGCTTTTTTTTTTGTTTGGGTAGCAGCGATGTCCTTGGAAGGGACTCGCGCAATCACAGGGGGCCGAGGAATACAAGAAACATTTGTTCTGCTGCTGCGCCTTAACAGAGACGGATGACTCCAAACAAAAGAGAAAAAGATAACGAAATTCGCGGCAAAGTGTTTACATTTCTCCGGAGCGAAATGCACCCAAAAAAAAAAAAAAGCTGGAGCGGGGTTAATGCGCGCTCAGGTCGGGTCGGTTTTTACTGCGTCGTAAATAACCCTTTAGCTTTCGAAACCCTCGAGGGTCCACTCCAGGTTTCGTCTTTAAAAAAAAAACAAAAAACCCCAACAGAGTCTGACTTTGGCTCGGTTCACAAAAGGTCAGCGCGATACGCACTGAGTCAACGGTGCGCGCGGCCCACTTATCACGGCTTCCTCCGGCGGGCGGAAGGCGGCGGCGGCGGCGCAACTGGAGAGCGGCCAGCGATCCTCGTGGGCCTTGTCGGACGGGCGGACGGGCGGACGGACGTTGCTGCATTGCTGCGTTGCTATCCATTGTGCTGCAATGCCGCTGCTGCTTGTTGTCACTGGGAGTTCATTAGCCTCGTTAAGCCTGATGGATGAACGCCTGAAACGTTGTACGCGAGTCCAAACAAAGGATTCTTACAACTCTCGTACGTACGGTAAGGAAGCATATATACGGGATGAAGAAGAAGAAGAAGAAGAAGAAGAAGAAACAGGGAGTCCGTGAACCTCTCCCCAGACATTAGGGCCGAGTTGTATAATAGCTGGACCCTCTCTTAAAGAGGGAAGGAGAGTTTAAGGTTACAATAATGAGCCCTGACTGGGTTCTCTAACTGGCTCTGTTCCTCTCTCTCTCTCTCTCTCCTCTCTCTTCTCTCTCTCTCTCCATGTCTCGCTCTATGTCTCTCTCTCTCTCTGCCCACCTGTCCCGTTCCCCTTGAGCAAACCTGTGTGCTGTATTAACCCCTCCTGTTCCGGGAGGAATGACAACAAGTCTCACCTGGGAGCTTTCATTCAGACACCTTCAGACACAACAGTTAAACAATACTACAATAGTAGTTCCAGTCTAGTGGAGTCTAGTTTAGTTTGTAGTTTGTAGTTTGTAGGTTTTTTTTTCCCCCCTCCTTCTTATTCATCTCTCTTCACGGTACTCCATCCATCAATCCATCCATGTTTGGTGACTCTCTACGACTCGGTACTCCTACATGGAGCGAACCTCTCCTCTCTCTCTCTCCTCTCTCTCTCCCTCTCCTCCATCCACCACCCATAATGTAAAGTCTCTGTAACTGCTCTTATCTGCTCTCTCTCCCCTCTCTCTCTCTCTGTCTCTCTCTCTCTCTGTTATTCTTTTCTAATGGGAGGTGGGAGGGGTTGAGGGTGAGGGGGGGGGGGCCGGGGGCCGGGGGAAGGGAGAGCTATTTATTTGGGGGGAAGTGATCCATTTTGTTGAAGTATAAATTGCAGATGATTGTCCATCTGACCGGGGGGGCGGGTGGAGGGGGGAGGGGGGGCCGGGGTGAGGGTAGATCTGGGTCACCGGACCGACAAGTCAGGCCCCGGTGAAAGCGAATGCCTCAGAGTTTCACGGTTGGCCAGCGTTAAACACTCGGACACGCATTTAGCTGTGTGTGTGTGTGTGTGTGTCCGTGTGTGTGTGTGTCCGTCCGTGTGTGTGTCCGTGTGTGTGTGTGCTTTAACACAGACACTAGACCTCCCGGCATTTGGACGTCGAGCTAGACGGTTGGGTTTAAGAGGCCCTATCGCTTGCCCGGAGAGAGCATACGTTCCGCTGACAACATGTCTCTGCTCATAACAATAACAGCGACGAGAAGAAACTCCGCTCGGCCAGTTGGCTGTGATCGTCCCTTTTCCCCTCTTCCATGTGTGTGTGTGTTCCACCAGGCTGTCAGAAGACACTCGAGAAACAGAAATAAACGCGGCAAACAATACATTCGTCTTCCTCCCCTTCCCTCTTTTATCTCACTTGGTGTCTCTTCAAGGGGGACACACGCTATGCCACCCAGTGTCTCATCGTGATCTCATCGCCGTTTCACGTGACTCCCGTCTCGTGACATCACAAGTGGGGATGTCCGCCGTGTGACTGCCGTCTAGACTGGGCTAAAAGCACACCTTGAGAGGAAGATGGCGTTAGATCAGTGCTGTGGATAAAAGAGGCAAAAATGTGGACTAGGTTACCTGAGCGCCTTAATCGTTAACGAGCAAAACAGGGAGTTTGTCGTAAATGGCTCGAAAATAACACGCGGATCTCTCTCTCTCTTTCCTTGTTGTCTCTCTCTCTCTCTCTCTCTCTCTCTCTTCCTCCCTCTCTCCTTCTCTCTCTCTCATAATCTCACCCACTCTCTCTCTCTCTCTCTCTCTCCCTCTCTCTTTCACTTGCTCACTCTCTCTCTCCCCCCGTTCTCTCTCTCTCTCCCTCTCTCTCTCTCCTATTCTCTCCCGCTCTCTCTCTCTCTCCCTCTCTCTTTCACTTGCTCTCTCTCTCTCTCTCTCTCCCTCTTTCTCTTGCCACTCTCTCTCTCTGTTTCTCTCTCTCTCTCTCCCTCCCTCTCTCTTTCACTTGCTCACTCTCCCCCTCTCTCTCTCCCCCCGCTCTCTCTCTCTCCAATCCAATCCAATCCAACTTTATTTATATAGCACATTTATAAACAACAAAGTTGATCCAAAGTGCTTCACATTGAGTCAAACACAATTTGAAAAACACAATAAAGACAGAACAAAACAAATCAAGAACAAAGAAAATAAATAATTTAAGAGAAGTCATACAACTAAAGTACTGAAGTGGTACTAAAACGCCCGGGAAAATAGATGTGTTTTGAGGTGGGACTTGAAAATGGGCAGTGTGGGGGTCAAGCCTGATGTGCAAAGGCAACTCGTTCCAGAGGTTGGGGGCCACGACGGCGAAAGCCCCGTCCCCCACGATCTCTGTTTCAGTCTAGCCTTGGGGACAGTGAGGAGAGAGTGGTCCGCACAGACCTCAGAGACCGTGGCGGTGCGTACAGGTGCAGGAGGTGGTCGGACAGATACTGTGGGTGCCAGAGGGCTTTATATGCAAAACATTAAAGTCGTAAAATCGATTCTAAACTTCACAGGAAGCCAGTGAAGGGAGGCAAGGACTGGTGTAATATGCTCCCGCTTCCGTGTTCCCTGTCAGGAACCTAGCGGCAGCGTTCTGTACCAACTGCTAGACGTGACATCGAGGGCCTTGCTAACACCAGTGTACATGGGGGGTGTGGCAAATAAATTCCAGGACGGGGTCGAGGATAAATGCGTGTATGACTATTCCTCAAGGTTGCTCTCGTCTCCACCCTCTCTCTCTCCTCTCTCTCACTACTCTCTCCCGCTCCTAGCTCTCCTCTCACAGCTCTCTCTCCCGCTCTCTTGTCACTTGCTCTCTCTCTCTCTCTCTCATACTCTCTCACGCTCTCGCTCTCTCTCTCTCTCTCTGACGCATATGCTCAGCAGTTCTGTTGACGAGGTGGGCACCAGTGTGTGTGTGTGTGTGTGTGTGTGTGTGTGCCTGTGTGTGTGTGTGTGTGTGTGTTGTGTGTGGTGTGTGTGGTGGCCGGGAGGGGGTGGGGTCCCGGTACAAGCTCTGTCAGCTCCATGCGGCTGAGCGGAGGTTAAGTGACGCCCCGAGCACCCGGGCGCATATACCGGCTTACCGTTTGACTGACACCTCCTTATACCCGGGACCCCTGGAGCCCTTCCAGGTGTGTGTGTGTGTGTGTGTGTGTCTGTGAATGTGTGTGTGTGTGTGTGTGTGTGTGAGAGAGATAGAGAGCGCGAGAGGGGGGGAGAGTAAGAGAGTGAGGGGAGAAGGAGAGAGAAGGGAGTGAGAGAGGGAGAGAGAGAAAGCTGTGTGTCCGTTAACTCATCAATTTCAAAGTTCGAAAAATTCTAGTTCACGGTTCACTGCGCTCAATGACATCCCGCACCGTCCCTCAAACAGACAAAATGTCCCCTTTTCTCCTCGACCTCTGCGTTGTTGTTGTTGTTGTTGTTGTCGTCGTCGTAGATGGAGCTCAGGCCAAGACGGACCCCTCGGAGGAACCGGAGCCCGTGACCAGTTTCACAGAACGCCAGAGCAAATTAGAGGCCCCCTCTCATCGTCCGTAGTCCGTATCGCCGGCGTACCCCCAGTGGTGTGTGTGTGTGTGTGTGTGTGCGTGTGTGCGTGTGTGTGTGCACGTGTGTGTGTTTCGGTTGTAATAATCGGCAGCAACGAAAACATTCCCCCCCCCCCCCCCCCGAGAGGGAAACATACATACCCTCCTGTCTCCTCCGCTCACGTCAGGTCAGGGTGGCCGAGCGGCACCACGACAAGCTGCTCCCGGTCGCCGCTCCGGCCCCGACCCCGAGAATCGCGTCCTGCCGCACGACTCTCAAGACGAGGACGTTTTTGTCGTTTTCGTTTTTTTGGATCCCCTTTCCGCCATCGACCGCCATTGTCGGGTCAGGGTCTCGCGTGTCCGCGTCTAGCGTCTTTCTTTCGGGACCCCCACTGATCCTCGCCGATTCCCAACCCCCTATGGACACTATACTACATGTTATATTAACGTGTCTCCAACCCCCACCCCGCCCCATGGACATTACTTCGCCTTTTTATTGCTTATTTCTTACTTTTTAGATATTCTGTATATATATATATTATAATTTTTATAAATTAATATGTTATTACTCTCTGTTTAATGTTCAATGTTAGGCACCAATTGCACAAAAGCACATTCTTTGTTTGCAAAAACTAAGGCAATAAAGCTGTTCTGTTCTGATTCTGTTTCTGATTCTGTTTCTGATTCTGCAGTTTCCGTGCTTTGTTTCCTGTTTCCATGACAACTCGCCACGGTAGCCCCATAGCTCACTCGCTTAACATCGCAGCGATCATTTCTTATTGTACCTGCATGAGCGACAAAAGCGGCAAGACGTGCGAGCGGGGGAATTAGACGTCATCCACACGTACGGTAAACGGGCATCCAGACGCTAATAAGGATTTCACGGGTTCTCTTTCCACACTTCTCTGTTTTATTGTTCAATTTATTGCAATTTGAACGGCGGGGGGGAAATCGAAAAGTTCACAAGTTCAAGGGGACACAGGAGCGTAGGATCTGTGGCAAAGGTCAGACCTCGATGAAGGGCTCCGTCACGCAGCCGTTGATGCTCTTAGCCCCGAAGAAAGACATGCCTCGCAAGTCTAGGAGCCGTCCATCCAGAAGACTGGGCTAATTAGGCCCAAGACTTCAACCATCTTCACTCGTGGCATCCACTCGTAACGCTGGAAACTCCCTAATCCCCACTGGGCTTTTTTTTTTCTTCTTCTTCTTCTTCTGCCTTCGTCTTCTAGACATACCAAACGTCTCCCTGTTTCGCCGCAATTGAATTAACAGCGAGATTGATCGCGGGCAGAGTGAAATGCGGTCAACGTCGCAAGCCTCGTTGGCAAGGGGGTTGGCGAAGGGGTTCGGCGTTCGTTGTTCGTCGGCGCGAGCTTTCCGGAGTAATCGATTGCCCCCGATGCCAAATCTATCACCGGTAGGATCCCTGGCCCAGTACAAATACGTCCGTCGTTCGTGTTTAATTTCGGAGTAAACAGCGGCGAGTCGTAGTCTCAATATCCTCGTCAAAAAACGCAAGTCTGTCACCTTTTTTTTTTTTTTTGAGATCGCTGCGAATGCCTCGTTTTTAAT
>PIJE02002484.1:3431-67358 GCA_002895965.2 Coryphaenoides rupestris | reverse complement strand
GTCGTCTCCCGGATTCATCGGGATGCATGTTAATTAGGCGAACGTGTTGCCTAATTATTCCCCCCCCCCCTCTCGCCCTCGCGTCGGTTTTGTGAGAATTTATTTCGTTCCCACTGCCGGTTTAAAGTGACTTCCTAATCGATATATGCAAAAAAGGAAAGCCTGGGACCCACTGGGAAGACTCACTGGGACGGATGTGGGATGGACATGCGGGTGGGTGACTGTAGACCCACTGGGACGGATGTGGGATGGACATGCGGGTGGGTGACTGTAGACTCACTGGGACGGATGTGGGATGGACATGCGGGTGGGTGACTGTAGACTCACTGGGACGGATGTGGGATGGACATGCGGGTGGGTGACTGTAGACCCACTGGGACGGATGTGGGATGGACATGCGGTGGGTGGGTGACTGTAGGCCGGCCAGCCCTGGAACCTCTCTGATCGTCCCAGCGGTGTCCAGACCCTCCACAAACCGTCTCTATTCGTGGAAGCCTTTGCTGCCTACGTCTGTAGAACGTAAACAATGCTCCATTGAAATCAGTGACGGCGGCGGCGCTGTAAGTGGTGGGAGTGGAGAGAGAGAAGGGGATTATAGTTCAGCCGAGACCCGCGCAGCCCATCGCTCGTTCCCTTTCTCTCTCTCTCTCTCTCCGAGAGCCAGAGTGAGTATTGGACCGCCGAAGGGAGAGCTGTGGCAAAAATTGCTTCCTCTGAATGCACCTCCGTGTCTTTATTGGTGTCGGTAATTGGTTCTCTGTGAAGAAGCTGGGCGGGCGAGCGGCGCTCCCCTTTAACTTTCCTAAAACATTGGTGGGAATCACGGCTTAACTGGGAGATCCTGTTTGCGGTCGACGGGCGACGACGGTGATCGTCTGCGATCGGCACAACCGAACGCGTTTTTGTTTGTGTGTGTATTGTATTGTATTGTGTTGTGTTGTATTGTGTTGTGTTGTATTGTATTGTATTGTATTGTATTGTATTGTATTGTATTGTATTGTATTGTATTGTATTGTGTTGTATTGTATTGTATTGTATTGTGTTGTGTTGTGTTGTGTTGTGTTGTGTTGTATTGTATTGTATTGTATTGTATTGTATTGTGTTGTGTTGGTATTGTATGTGTATTGTGTTGGTGTGTGTTGGTTGTATTGTGTTGTATGTATGTATTGTTTGTATTGGTTGGTATTGTGTTGTGGTTGTGTTTGTGTTGTATTGTGTTGTGTTGTTATTGTATTGTGTTTGTATTGTATTGTTGTTTGTGTTGTATTGTATTGTATTGTATTGTGTTGTATTGTATTGTATTGTATTGTATTGTATTGTGTTGTATTGTATTGTATTGTATTGTATTGTATTGTTGTGTTGTATTGTATTGTATGTTGTGTTGTATTGTATTGTATTGTATTGTATTGTATTGTATTGTATTGTATTGTATTGTATTGTATTGTATTGTATTGTATGTATTGTGTTGTGTTGTGTTGTGTTGTTGTATTGTATTTGTATTGTATTGTATTGTATTGTATTGTATTGTATTGTATTGTATTGTATTGTATTGTGATGTATTGTGTTGTGTTGTGTATTGTGTTGTATTGTATTGTATTGTTGTATTGTATTGTTGTATTGTATGTGTTGTGTTGTGTTGTGTTGTGTTGTGTTGTGTTGTGTTGTATTGTTGTATTGTATTGTATTGTATTGTATTGTATTGTATTGTGTTGTATTGTATTGTATTGTATTGTGTTGTGTTGTGTTGTATTGTATTGTATTGTATTGTATTGTATTGTATTGTATTGTATTGTATTGTATTGTGTTGTATTGTATTGTATTGTATTGTATTGTATTGTATTGTATTGTGTTGTATTGTATTGTATTGTATTGTATTGTATTGTATTGTATTGTATTGTATTGTATTGTATTGTATTGTATTGTATTGTATTGTGTTGTATTGTTGTAACCGGGTCGCGCGGCCTTCTCCCGGCGCAACGCCCAACAGCCCAGATTTGTGTGTGTTTTTAGAAGTGGCCGCCGTCGCCGCTCGTAAATCCTTCTTCTTTTTTCCCGCTGTCGCCAAAAAACCGGAGAAGGCGCCGGCGCCCGAGTCTCGCGGCGTACGTACGGTATTCCATCTTGCGCCGGCCGACGCGCGCCGTTCCCCCTGCGGACGACGCGAACGGACGAGGTTCAATTACGGCGTCTTTGTCGGTCGCCGATGGACACGCGAGTCAAAGTGAAAGCGGGGCAAACGAGTGAAAGATACGCGGCGGCTTTAAAGAAAATGGCGGCGTGTCGTTGGCCTGTTGTCGAGACCAGAGAGAGAGCCTCCTCGCGTTGCTTGTTAACGCCTTCATCTCTAAAAATATCTCCTGAACTTTCAAAACCTTTTTTTTCTTCTTCTTCTTCATAGCAGGCGGCTACAGACGCATATTTTACCGGGAGAAGACATTTGGTTGAACTTTATTATTTCAAGTGCGCCGTTGCGTCAGATGAATGATTCCGGCACAACGCCGCGGAATCTTCGCAACGCATCGCTGGTACGACGCCGTAGTCCTCCTCCACAGATGAGCTAACTGTGGGAATTGCTCAAAGGTGGAACGCTCGTGGATCAGCTGAGAGCAATTGATGATGCGTTGATGAATGGCCGAGCGGTTCCTGCTGCTGTTTATGGCGTTATTTACGTCGCTTGATGATGCATTGATGAATGGCCCCGGCTCGCATGTAGTACTCTAATGAGACTGGAAGCGTTGTGTCCGGTGTACTGTGTACGCCAGAGGACACATTAGGAGGCGGAGGAGGCAGGAGGATGAGGAGGATGAGGAGGAGGAGGAGGAGGATGAGGAGGAGGCGGAGGAGGATGAGGAGGAGGATGAGGATGAGGATGAGGATGAGGAGGAGGCGGAGGAGGATGAGGAGGAGGCGAGGATGAGGAGGAGGAGGAGGAGCAGGAGGAGGATGAGGAGGAGGGCGGGAGGATGAGGAGGGGAGGATGAGGAGGAGGCGGAGGTTGTGTTGACAGAATGTTGACAAATGACTTCTGATGGAGCGACTGACTGACTGACTGACTGACTGACTGACTGACTGACTGACTGACTGACATGGCTGAGCTTGTCTTGGCCCACGACTACGAACTCCTCCGGCGGTCCGGACGACATCTTTACTGTAAGGCCCGCAGCCTCAGAGACACACACTAGCGAGCGCCTGGGCTGGGCTATAGGCCGGAGCCGGCGTGTACATCCAGTACAACCGGTGGTCCGGGCGGTTCTCTCCGACCCTCCCGGTGCCAGTTGATGTTTCTCGCGAGGAACGGTCGAGAGAGAGCGGTCGAACGACTCGCCAATTTGGGCTATTTAGGCGTTCGTTGGATACGTTCGGGTATTTAGATCGCAGCCATCAGACATCAGAGGAGATGAACAAAGTGAATTGAATTTGCACACACACACACACACACACACACGCACACACGCACACACACTTGGACACAGAACAAACAGCCACACGTTCTAATAGTAATAGCCTTTTTTTTATTATTCTAATTTATTATCCTTTATTAAAACATGATTTACAAAGTGCTTTACGAATAATACAACAGGAACATAAACCGACAAACGACGGGAAAAAACAATAAAGCAACAAGCGGATGAAATGAGCCACAAGAAAATCAGCGAATCAATTATAAGAATACAAAATGGGGTTTTTAAGAGAAGATGTAGAAGAAGATGCTGATGCGGCTCGTCTGGGCAACACCGGCGTGTGTGTGTGTGTGTGTGTGTGTGTGTGTGTGTGTGTGTGTGTGTGTGTGTGTGTGTGTGTGTGTGTGTGTGTGTGTGTGTGTGTGTGTGTGTGTGTGTGTGTGTGTGTGTGTGTGTGTTTCTGTGTGTGTGTGTGTGTGTGTGTGTGTGTGTGTGTGTGTGTGTGTGTGTGTGTGTGTGTGTGTGTGTGTGTGTGTGTGTGTGTGTGTGTGTGTGTGTGTGTGTGTGTGTGTGTGTGTCTTGAGCAGCCTCCTTCAACAGCCGTCAGGTCTATTTATAGACACATCGCTTGAGATTAGTCCTTGGAAGACGAGCGGCGTGCGGCGCGGCAGGAGACCATCGCCGCTCTGTGCTGGACCAATCAGCGCCGAGCACGACGAGGACCCGTCCGCCCGGACCATATTACGGGGATGGCTCTACCATCCCATAATATGCTCTGGGTGGGGGTGGTCTCTGTGCTGTGTTTCCACATTAGGTCTTCTACGTGTGTGTCCACATGTATGTCTTCTTATTTCTAATGAAACAAGTCAGAGAACAAGGAAACAGTGAATCACCGTATCTTACGATAATGAGCCAAGTCGTTGGCTGAACAATGAACATTATCCACGAACTTAACTATTTCATAAATTTCATAAACTATTTCATTAATGCACTTCTACAATTGTCTGTTGTATTCTTTACCTGCCAGACGTGATTAAAATTTACCGGCTGAACCATTCTTTTCAGACCAAACTCAGAATTTTCGGATCTGCATCCAAATGGTCAAATCTCAAATCTACCGACCGCAGTATCTCTACACTGTAAGTCCTTTGAACAGTTCTGAAGAAAGACTGTTGGTCTATTGTCTGCTTGTCTTGTCTGCCTGTCTGTCTGTCTGTCTGTCTATCTATCTGTCTGTCTGTCTGTCTGTCTCTCTGTTTTGAGATGAATTTTCATAGCCAAGGCCAAGACCGCCCTGCCTCAGAAGTGGAGTTTTTTTATGGAAATGTGTTTTGTTGGAGAGAGAGAGACGCCATCTCCTCCAAAATCCTCTCAGATCTTCGGCAGAAATCAATCACATTATACATGAAGATTAAATATTAAGACTTGAGCTCCTTCTGTTGGCTTGGCTCGCAGGGTCTCTTCTCTCCTTATCTCCGTCAGTAGACACAGCTAGCTTCTTCATCTCCACGTTGTGGTTCTAACCACAGCTGACCTCAGGTTACCCGTCAACACCTCATCACTCGTAGCCTCGACGCCTTCCCACCGCCGGGCCTCGCCTGATGTCCGAGGTGGTGGTGGTGATAGTGTTGGTGTTGTCGGTGGTGGTGGTGGTGGTATTGTTGGTGGTGGTGGTGGTGGTGATAGTGTTGGTGTTGTCGGTGGTGGTGGTGGTGGTAGTGTTGGTGGTGGTGGTAGTGTTGTCGGTGGTGGTGGTGGTGGTGTGGTGTGTGGTGGTGGTGGTGGTGGTGGTAGTGTTGGTGTTGTGGTGGTGGTGGTGGTAGTGTTGTTGGTGTTGGTGGTGGTGGTGGTAGTGTTGGTGTTGTTGGTGGTGGTGGTGGTGGTGGTGGTGGTGGTGGTGGTGGTGGTGGTGGTGTTGGTGGTGGTGGTGGTGGTGGTGGTGGTGGTGGTGGTGGTGGTGGTGGTGTTGGTGGTGGTGGTGGTGGTGGTGGTGGTGGTGGTGGTGGTGGTGGTGTAGTGTTGGTGGTGGTGGTGGTGGTGGTGGTGGTGGTGGTGGTGGTGGTGGTGGTGGTGGTGGTGGTGGTGGTGGTGGTGGTGGTGGTGGTGGTGGTGGTGGTGGTGGTGGTGGTGGTGGTGGTGGTTGGTGGTGGTGGTGGTGGTGGTAGTGTTGTGGTGGTGGTGGTGGTGGTTTGGTGGTGGTGGTGGTGGTGGTGGTGGTGGTGGTGTTGGTGGTGGTGGTGGTGGTGGTGGTGGTGTTGGTGGTGGTGGTGGTGGGTGTTGGTGTGTGGTGGTGGTGGTGGTGGTGGTGGTGGTAGTGTTGGTGGTGGTGGTGGTGGTGGTAGTGTTGGTGGTGGTGGTGGTGGTGTTAGTGTTGGTGTTGTGGTGGTGGTGGTGGTGGTGTGTTGGTGTTGGTGGTGGTGGTGGTGTTGTTTGTGGTGGTGGTGGTGGTGGTAGTGTTGGTGTTGTTGGTGGTGGTGGTGGTGGTAGTGTTGGTGTTGTCGGTGGTGGTGGTGGTGGTGGTGGTGGTGGTGGTGGTGGTGGTGTAGTGTTGGTGTTGTGGTGGTGGTGGTGGTGGTGGTGGTGGTGGTGGTGTTGGTGGTGGTGGTGGTGGTGGTGTTGGTGGTGGTGGTGGTGGTGGTGTTGGTGGTGGTGGTGGTGGGTGGTGGTGCTGGTGGTTGTGGTGGCAAAATGACAACAAATCGTAGCGGATGATGTGTGAGGCTGTTAGAGCTACAACGGGAGACGAGGGACACCGCTACGGATGAACCGGGCGCGAGGCTAAACCAATTCGGCGGCGGCGCGGAACGGAATCCATTCAGGGGCCCGAGGACACGCGCGACTTAATTCATTAGCGCGGCGTCATAATCATTTTGTTTTGTGCGAAGACAATTGCGAGCGGATGAAGTGTTTGCTGTGAGCGTACGAGTGAAATGTGGCACTGGGAGGGAAAAAAAACCTTGATTGCGGGGAAATCACTGTGGATGTAACATCATTCATTTTAATCACACAATTCACGCTTGATTAATCATTAAATACACCCGATGTTATTGTGTCACAACACAGTATCGCACACGTCGCCGTTAATATTTGCATTTTTGTGTGTGAAACATAACACATCAATAACAAGGAGCAAGCATAAGCCCATAGGGTGTGTGTGTGTGTGTGTGTGTGTCATCAGCGATCTGATGTTATAGTGTGTGCCTGTGTGTGTGTGTGTGTGTGTCGTGTGTGTGTGTGTGTCTGTGCGTGTGTGTGTGTGTGTGTGTGTGTGTGTGTGTGTGTGTCTGTGTGTGTGTGTCTGTGTGTGTGTGTATGTGTGTGTGTCTGTGTTTGTGTGTGTGTGTGTGTGTGTGTGCGTGTGTGTGTGTGTGTGTCCGTGCGTGTGTGTGTGTGTGTGTCTGTCTGTGTGTGTGTGTGTGCGTGTGTGTGTGTGTGTGTGTGTGTGTGTGTGTGTGTGTGTGTGTGTGTGTGTCGTGCGTGTGTGTGTGTGTGTGCACAGTGTTCCTTCTTGTACAGTCTGTGGTGGTTGGAGTGTGGGGGGTCTATATCCAGTTATAATGATGTAATCTGCGTTACGTAACCCATTTCCGTCCCTCCAGCGGAGAGATGGCCTTCGCTCAGCCCCGCCCCCCCTAAAGTGTGTTCCCAGCCCCGCCCCCCCTAAAGTGTGTTCCCAGCCCCGCCCCCCCTAAAGTGTGTTCCCAGCCCCGCCCCCCCTAAAGTGTGTTCCTCCCGCCCCCCCTAAAGTGTGTTCCCCCGCCCCCCCTAAAGTGTGTTCCCCGTCAGCCCCCCTAAAGTGTGTTCCCCCCCCCTAAAGTGTGTTCCCAGCCCCGCCCCCCCTAAAGTGTGTTCCCAGCCCCGGCCCCCCCTAAAGTGTGTTCCCAGCCCCGCCCCCCCTAAAGTGTGTTCCCAGCCCGCCCCCCCTAAAAGTGTGTTCCTCGTCAGCCCCCCCGGCCGGGCGAGCCCACGATATTTAAATCACCGCTAACGCCGCTCCCCAGAGCTTCTGACCTCCAGGACTGACCCTGCCTGCCTCCCCTGTTCTCACGGCAGCTCACCTCGGGGTCTGAAGACCACCGCCGGGGCGATGGTGAACGGGCATTAAAACAACATCGCCTTCACACAGAACCGACGGCGAGGAGGTCTGTGGGGAGCCACGCAGACCCTTATCTTTAATTATAGACCCCGGAGTAAAAGTGAACTCATTTAAAAAGGGCTTTGCCTCGCAAACACGGTAGTGCAAGAAACTTTGCGCCTCCATAACAAGCACAGGCGTTCCACCAATGGGTGTACGGATACACATATACGGACATATACAGTAGATATGCCGCACATATCCAGAGATGAACACCACAGATAGGTGGACACATAAACACAACGAAAACTAAAAAATACATCCCGATGAATCCGGGAGACGACAGCGATGCTCGTCGGGGGCGGGGGGGGTGCAGTGCGAATAATAAAAAATATTTAACGATTACCGGCGGCGATGTAAACGCTCCGTGTGGAAGCAACGCGGGAAAAAGGAGCGGCGGCAATAAACACGTCAGATGTATTTTTCCTCCTCCTCTTCGCCAGGAGAGAGATGTTTAAAAAGAGGATATGGTTTTGAGCAATCAGACAAGCGGCAAGAGATTGCTGAATCCATCAAGGTCCTGGCGGCCCTGAAGGCGCGTTGTTATGAGGAGTGAGCGCTCCTTCTCCTCCCGCACCTCGCCGCTGGAAATATTCATCACAAGTGGCTGACATTTCCCCCAACGTAGAACTTTTCTTCTCCATTTAGTTCCCTTTTTGTATTCCACCCGCGCTCCTTCTTTAATGGCCTGGTGGCGTAGTGGGTGTGGTGTGGTGTGGTGGCCGAGGGAGGGCTGTGGGTGTGGGTGTGGAGGAAGAGGAGGAAGAGGAGGAGGAAGAGGAAGAGGAGGAGGAGGAAGAGGAGGAGGAGGAAGAGGAAGAGGAGGAAGAGGAGGTAGGAAGAGGAGGTAGGAAGGGGAGGTAGGAAGAGGAGGAGGAAGAGGAGGAAGAGGAGGTAGGAAGAGGAGGAGGAGGAGGAGGAAGAGGAGGTAGGAAGAGGAGGAGAAGGAGGAGGAGGAAGAGGAGGTAGGAAGAGGAGGAGGAGGAGGAAGAGGAGGAGAAGGGGGGTGTTTAGGTAGTAAGCGAGAGTCCGGGTTCAACGGAAGCGTTTCCTTTGACTCGAGGAGAGATCATTTTGTCAAAGCCAAGCGACGACTCTCGGCCTCGGATGAGGGAACGCTCTCACGCCGCCGTCTGCCGCTCGTGTTTTTTTACTAAATCCATAACGGAGGCCGTGAGTTGAATCGTTGAGGCTGAGAAATGCGCAAAATAACAACTTTTCTTGTTCTTTCTTGTTGCTGATTTGATAATAGAGTCGCTCATCAACACGTCGATGATGTGTCCGGTCAATGTTGGAGTCGATGCGATACCACAGCACCAAATAAAGTCTTGCTCTTGTGTACTTGTGTGATTTTCAAATGTGATTACAATTAATAATCAATGTGTTACGGTGAGATTGGATGTCATGCTTGGCAAATGTCTAACAGGTTATATAATGTGTGTACAGTACATGTGCCAATAGATTAAATAAACACATTTCCAACACTTAATTACCTTGACGAACAATTTCCCGTTCGTTATTTAACCGCTCAACAGATATGGTTTTGAGCAATCAGACAAGCGGCAAGAGATTGCTGAATCCATCAAGGTCCTGGCGGCCCTGAAGGCGCGTTGTTATGAGGAGTGAGCGCTCCTTCTCCTTCCCGCACCTCGCCGCTGGAAATATTCATCACAAGTGGCTGACATTTCCCCCAACGTAGAACTTTTCTTCTCCATTTAGTTCAGTTTTTGTATTCCGCCCGCGCTCCTTCTTTAATGGCCTGGTGGCGAGTGGGTGTGGTGTGGTGTGGTGGCCGAGGGAGGGCTGTGGGTGTGGGGTGTGGGGTGTGGAGGAAGAGGAGGAAGATGAGGAAGAGGAGGAGGAGCAGGAAGAGGAAGAGGAGGAGGAGGAAGAGGAGGAAGAGGAGAAAGAGGAGGTAGGAAGAGGAGGAGGAGGAGGAGGAAGAGGAGGTAAGAAGAGGAGGAGAAGGAGGAGGAGGAGGAAGAGGAGGTAGGAAGAGGAGGAGAAGGAGGAGGAGGAAGAGGAGGAGGAAGAGGAGGAGGAAGAGGAGGAAGAGGAGGAGGAAGAGGAGGAAGAAGAGGAGGAAGAGGAGGTAGGAAGAGGAGGAGGAGGAGGAGGAAGAGGAGGTAGGAAGAGGAGGAGAAGGAGGAGGAGGAAGAGGAGGAGAAGGAGAAGGAGAAGGGGGGTGTTTAGGTAGTAAGCGAGAGTCTGGGTTCAACGGAAGCGTTTCCTTTGACTCGAGGAGAGATCATTTTGTCAAAGCCAAGCGACGACTCTCGGCTCGGATGAGGGAACGCTCTTACGCCGCCGCCGTCTGCCGCTCGTGTTTTTTTACTGAATCCATAACGGGGGCCGTGAGTTGAATCGTTGAGGCTGAGGAATGCGCCAAAATAAAAACTTGTTTTCTTTGTTTGTTGCTGATTTGATAATGGAGTCGCTCTCTCTGCTGTCCACCGGCGACACGTTGGATGATGTATCCGGTCAATGATGGAGTCGTTGGAGCACCAAATATAGTCTTGCTCTTGTGTACTTGTGATTTTCAAATGTGATTACAAGTTTCTGCCGTGATTACAATTAATAATCAATGTGTTACGGTGAGATTGGGTGTCATGCTCAACGGGTTATATAATGTGTGTACAGTACATGTGCCAATAGATTAAATAAACACATTTCCAACACTTAATTACCTTGACGAACAATTTCCCGTTCGTTATTTAACCGCTCAACGTGTTCGGAGATGAAATATAGGCCGTGGTTTGCGTCCAAGTCAACCTACGGTATGAAGCTAATCCTGGGGGATCAAGGTTGCCGGTTGAAATCCCGGTCGAAAAAAACAGACTTAATGTGTTGTTGAGTAATATTCCTCATAGACGTCGCTGGTGTTAAGAATCAGCCGGCGGATACGTGAGGGCGGCGTTGGTGATGGCGTTGGTTTACCAAAGTAAAAGTATCACGAAAGAATGAAAGGATTCAGGATACTAACGACACAGACACACCTCAAGGTTATCATAAAGAACACATGGAAAGCCACGTTCATATGCATCGGAGATCTTTTAATATTTATGAATGCTTTGAGTAATCTCAAGTCATCACAGTGTGTTGCATTGTGCATGGGAGTCACACCCACACACACATATACTGCATATATATATATATCCTGTATATAATATTAATACAAAGCATAAAAAACACATTTACAGAACACTTTATTCCAGAACTCCGGGGGGATTATACTGTATATACCCCTGGAAAGGAGTGGACCACGCGGTAGGACAGGAGTCACGGGGACAATGACGTCTGAAGTACGTGTCACTCAACCCTGGGGGGCCGCAGGGGGAACCGAGCGCTTAAAGGTGCACCCAGCGACCATTCCGCAGCACCTCCACAGGGACCGGCGGACACACCTGCGCTCGCTCTCCCTCTCTCTCTCTCTCTCTCTCTCTCTATAGCCGGGAAAAAGAAAAATAAAGGCGGGAAAAAAAAGCACGGAGCCCGCGGGGGGAGCCTAACCTCGGCCCCGCGCAGCTTTAATTTTCCAAATGCTGCTTGAGGATTTGAATTTCCGCACATCAATCTCGCGCAGCCATCTCGTCTTGATTAATGGTCTCCATCTATCACGGCGAGGCGACGGCGCCGGTGGTGGTGGCGGTGGCAGCGGTGGTGGTGGGTGGCGGTGGTGGTGGGGGGGTGCTCAGGCCCCAGCCCCACCGCACTTTTGCTTTAGAATAATGGCGGCTCTCCATCGCCTGGAGCCCGGCCACAACCGTTGATGCTGGTTCCTGTCCAGCGATCCTGTCAGCGATTGCGTCCTGTCACGGACGACCGCGGGGGGGGGCCCACCCCTCCCAGAGAGGCGGCCATCTTGGCTTCTCGTTGTTTGACTCTATATACCTGCAAGGGGCGTGCGTATGTGTGTGTGTGTGTGTGTCTGTCTGGAAGAGAGTGTGTGTGTGTGTGTGTGTGTGTCTGTCTGGAAGAGAGTGTGTGTGTGTGTGTGTGTGCATGTGAGAGTGTGTGTGTGTGTGCACGAAGGCACGCGTGTATGTGCGTGTGCACATGTGTGTCTGTCTGAAAAAGAGTGTGTGTGTGTGCATGAGTCTGTGTACACATGTGTGTGTGTGAGAGAGTGTATGTGTGCGTGCACAAGGGTCTGTCTGTCTGTCTGTCTGCGTATGTCTGTCTGAAAGAGAGCGTGTGTGTGTGCATGTATGTGCGTGTGTCTGTGTACACTTGTGTGTGTGTGAGAGGGTGTGTGTGTATGTGTGTGTGCACGAGCGCATGTGTGAATGTGCATGTGCACACGTGTGTGTGTGTGTGTGTGTGTGTGTCTGTGTACTGTGTGTGTGTGTGTGTCTGTGTACTGTGTGTGTGTGCAATTGCCGCTGCCTTCTATTGTGTCAGCTGAGTGATGGACACAGATATCACCTCGCTGACACACTGTGATGTGTCGCCCGCTTTCTCTGTCACACACACACACACATACATGAATACACACACGCACACACACTTGCACACACACACATACATGAATACACACACGCACACACACTTGCACACACATACATGAATACACACACGCACACACGCACACTTGCTCACACACACACACACACATAGGCACACACATGTGCAAGCAAACTTGCACACACAAACACACACACACACACATGCCCGCACACACACGCCACACTGCCCACACACACAATGCCACTTAAGCACACACACACATTTACACACAATGCAACACACACAACACGTGGCACACACACGGCATGCCACACACACACACACACACATCCAGGCTCCCTCAAAGACATTCTGTCCGCCATCAATAACCTGGCGAGGGCCCGCGGCGTGCGGCTGCTGACTCCGCCTTCTGCGCGTGGGTTCGCGCTCGGCCCGGTTGCCGCCCGCATTTATATTCCACAAGTGTACAAAGGGAGACACAATTATTCACATGGAGATATGCTCTGCTATTGTGTGAGTCTTGGTTCTGCTGCAGACAAATCTATGAATGGCACATCACACACACACACACACACACACACACACACATACACGCACACACACGCGCACACACACGCACACACACACACAGACACACATGCGCTACATAAACAAGCTTGTCTATCTTCCATTTTTCAGGCCACGCCAGTTCATATCTCTGTTTATCGAATAAATCATTCCGCAGGCGTTCACCGGCGACAGACCGGATCATATTTCAACCGCGGCGCCGCGTCGTAAGGCCGCCTCCATTTTGAACACGTGTTTTCCGACCCTTAAATTCGGGTCGGAATAATTAATTGCAATCACGGCTGTCTTCCGGCGCCGTAATTATATGCCACGGCGACCGCGGGCCCCCGTCGGACGGGCCGCTATTCTGCAGAGTATAGAACTATTCATGCTTTTAAATAAGTCATTCATCACTGTCAGGGGCGACGGGAGCACATTCCTGACGGCGCCTTTGTGCGGTTTATTACGGCGGGACAATGGCGACGGGACGCCCGACCTCCACGGAAAAAACACACAAAGCGGACAACACAGCCAGGAGAGACTCGCGGTTTAATTGAGAATTCGGGCGGCAAGCGTACGAGCGTCATCATTGTTACTATGATGATTATTATTATTATTATTATATACGCACCGATCTGTGTACGCGCCGTTGGAGGATTGCGCAACGCACACAACCCTGTCTGAGTCATCCTCCGCCGCCGCCGCCGCCGCCGCGTCTGTCCATCGCATTGTTTTTGTTTTTTGAGTGTTTTTTTTTCTTTTAAATGTCGCAGTCTTATTACATCGCCCACTGGGATCAGCGGTGGCGGCGGCGGCGGCGGTGATATGAGGCGGCGTCGTGTCGCTGCCTCGCTGCTGACATTTAGAGCGGCAGGATATTGCTGCCAGAGTCCCCCGAACGTCACCCAGCAGCCAGTGGTCTGAGGCTGCTGCTGATGCTGCTGCTGCTGCTGCTGCTGCACGCACACACACACACACACACACACACACACACACACACACACACACACACACACACACACCACTTAAATGGTCGGTCAATCCTTTAAGTGTAGAGTGTTGGACACACAATGTATGTGTGTGTGTGTGCGTGTGTTGTTGTTGCTGTCATGAACATATCTCTCTCCCTCTCTCTCTCTCTCTCTCTCTCTCTCTCTCTCTCTCTCTCTCTCTCTCTCTCTCTCTCTCTCTCTCTCTGTGTATTCAGATTGAAAAAAAAGGCGGCAAAATGTGATCAGATCGACGGATGTGTTGAAGATTCCATCGACCAGAGAAGCACCTGTCTGTCTGCCTGGCAGCACCTCTGTGGTCTGGGAGTCTCTCCTTAATGGCGTTGTGGAGACAACACATCGTTCCCCTTTTTCTTTTTTGTAATCACATGGGGGAGGTGGGGGGGGGCGGGGGGGGGGGGGGGGGTAGGAAGTGGACGGCAAGCAGCCGGGGTCAAGAAGCCATCATCATCGACGAGAAGCTGAACTCGCTGCGCTACGCTACGCTACGCTACGCTGTAGTCGGGGGAATACATTAAACCAGTTCTCTGTGCTTTGATGAGGTCTCACGGTACGGATGCTTTCACGACGCCTCTCGACCTGCGCCGGCTCCCCGACCTGACCCACATACAAGATGGAGGAACGGGGGGAACGTGTCCGTGGACGTGGTGTTCGGAAGACACACACACACACACACACACACACACACGGCGTTGTGTTGCGCATCGCCGGGTATGTGCTCGTTTTTTATGTGAATATGATGGGCAGAGATACGACACGGCAACGTAATGGGGCCGTTACCTGAGTCGCTGGTGGTGGTGGTGGTGGTGGTGGTGGTGGTGGTGGTGGTGCTGCTGGTGGTGGTGGTGGTGGTGGTGGTGGTGGTGGTGGTGGTGGTGGTGGTGGTGGTGGTGGTGGTGGTGGTGGTGGTGGTGGTGGTGGTGGTGGTGGTGGATGGTGGGTGGTGTGGTGGTGGTGGGTGGTGGTGGTGGTGGTGGTGGTGGTGGTGCTGCTGCTGGTGGTGGTGGTGGTGGTGGTGGTGGTGGTGGTGGTGGTGGTGGTGGTGGTGGTGGTGGTGGTGTTGTGGTGGTGGTGTGGGGTGGGGTGGTGGGGGTGGTGGTGGTGGGGGTGGTGTGGTGTGTGGTGGTGTGGTGGTGGTGGTGTGTGTGTGGTGTGGTGTGGTGTGAGGTGGTGTGGTGTGTGTGGTGGTGGGGTGGTGGGTGGTGATGGTGGTGGTGCGTGGTGGTGGTGCGTGGTGGTGGTTGCGTGGTGGGTGGTGTGGTGGTGGTGTGCTGTGGTGGTGCTGGTGGTGCTGTGTGTGGTGGTGTGTGTTGGTGTGTGTGCTGCTGGTGTGTGTGCTGGTGTGTGTTTGTGGTGGTGGTGTGTGTGGTGGTGTGTGTGCCGGTGTGTGTGTGCGGTGTGTGTGGTGTGTGTGTGTGTTATCGTCTATTATGAACGTGTGAGGAGAACGCGTGGCGTCCATTACGGAGCAACAGCATCCAAAACCTTTTTAGTTTGTGCTCCCGTCTCATCACAAGGTTGGACGCAAGCGAGGCGGTCCGGGCCACTTCTGCGCTTCCTGCGGGTTCCTCTGCTCGCCGTTCGCGGTGACGAGCGCCTTTTTTGTGGAGCGCGTGCAGAGAGACCGCCGCCGTCGCTCGGGGGGATCGCTCGTCTCGCTCCAGACAAACGCATAAACAACGAACACTTCCCGGGGTTTTTTTTTGGGGAAAAGAAAGCCGCGCTTTGAATGAGGCTAGAGGCCATCGTGGCGTCGACGGTGGAACCCCAAGGACTTCCCGGAGCGAGGCTGCCTGTCAATTCTGTATGGAAATGTATGCGATGCTCACGCCAGTCGTTTACTGGCTCTCTCTCTCTCTCTCTCTCTCTCTCTCTCTCTCTCTCTCTCTCTCTCTCTCTCTCTCTCTCTCTCTCTCTCTCTCTCTCTCTCTCTCTCTCTCTCTCTCTCTCTCTCTCTCTCTTATCGCTCGTCCCTCCTGCCGTGTCTCATATCAAGATCCTAGAGAGTCCAGGATATAAACCCGGGGTGACGCTTTTATCGCGGCTGTTCGCCGGTTGTTTTAGTTTGTGTTGTCCCCCCCGGACAGCTTTACTGCTTGTTTAGGGTTCGCTAGCTCACCTTAAGATAAGACACCTTCCACCCCTGCGGAGATGGTTTCATCGGTGCAGGTTTTCACTTTTATCCAACGCTCTGGACTTCAGGTGAATACAGGTCAACGGCGAAGCAGGTAAGTGCTGACGAGTCTTGCTCAAGGGCACTGCCCCCGACAAGCGGCAAAAATAGGCCAGTGTGCCGAACCCCTCGATGGGCCCTTGTCCGCCAAAAGTATCTCGTCGGCGAATACGTTTGAATCTTGTCCGCCAACGTCAGTGTGCAAGCACCTTAAAGGTAAGCTGCGGTCATAGGGGATCGAACCCTGTGCCTTTGTGGAACGGAACGGCCTTACCGCCGCGGCACGACACGTGAACACTTTCGCTGTCGTTGGTTCAGCGCCGTACAGAAACGGGGCCGTGAATCGTTTCAATCCATTAGACATTACAACACGTGTCATTATGTGATGTCGCATTCCGAAGGGCGCTCATGCGAAGCCGAGCCGCGCACCATTAGACCCATTAAGACCGCCGTTAGGCCGGCCCACTGTACACCGAGCTCCCCGGGAAGACACTCCGCCGCCGGCCCGACAGCAGGAGCGGCGTCGCCCGTCCATTCCAGCGAGCCCGGGAGGAGGAGGACGAGGAGGAGGAGGAGGAAGAGGAGGAGGGAAAGAAGGAGGAGGAGAAGAGGAGGAAGAGGGGGAGGGGAGGAGGGGAGAGGGAGGAGGAGAGAGGAGGAGGGAAGAGGAGGAGAGGGAGAAGGAGGAGGAAGGAGGAAGAGGGGGGGAGAGGAGAGGAGAAGAGGGAGGAGGGAGGAGGAGGAGGAGAAGAGGAGAGGGGGAAGGAGGAGGAAGAGGAGGAGAGGGGGAGAGGAGAGTGAGGAGGAGGAGGAGGAAGAGGAGGAGGAGGGAAAGAAGGAGGAGGTAAAATGAGGTGGAGGACAAAAGGAGTGTGGGGCGGTAGAGGAGAGGGGATGAAGAGGGAGGAGGTGAGGAGGAGGAGGAGAGTTGACCTGGGAGCCGAGACAGATCATCACAGAAGGAATCAAACAATACATCATTTTCTTCATATTCACGAGTAAACAGTTCACTGTAAAAATCCACTGCTCTCCGTCGTATTGCTGAATGCTCGGTCAGCAACTGTCCATTTTCAGAATGAAGGGCATGAATTTGCCTGCTCTGTCCATTTTTCTTCTCCAAGCTAAAGAAAAACTTCGAAGGAGAGTCCATCAGAGTAGCACTCTGAAAACGGGACCTGACCAATGCGCCCTGTGCCCTAGATCCCAGTAGGTCAGCCAGTACAGTTCTTTTATACCTGAGGACTTCAATTTGGCCTCGATTTCCTGTGGAATCCACATCACTTTGTAGTTCCACTATTTCCATCTCTAGGTCGTTCATTGATCTAATAATGTTCCGAGTGATACCTTGAGTGTATTGTTGGCACAACTGTCTGGTTTCAATTTTGCCATAATCCCACCATTGTCTTAGGGATGTGAATTCAAATTTCCTTGACCTAAAATCCTTCCAAAAAAAGATAAAAACGTCTCTAAAATTTGCATCCACAAGCAAAGCAGTATTAAAATGCCAATATGCACTTTTATGTTTAATATTTGCGACAAAAAAATCACAAATTACCATTGAATGATCTGTAAAACCAACAGGCGCTATTATGCACTTTTTGACCATGTTAAAATGATGCCTAAAAACATACATCCTGTCCAGTCTAGCCAACGAAATCGTATTATCCCTGCAATGGGACCATGTATATTGTCTTTCTTTAGGGTGCAGCTCTCTCCACATATCAACCAAATTCTGGGCTTCAACTAAGTGAACCATTGCCTGTTTAGATGCAGCATGAGGTTCGATATGATTTCTATCTATTACATCACATTCAGTACAGTTAAAATCTCCATTTAAAAAACATATTTCTTCAGAGGAACAACTTGCCAAGACACCATTAACTTCATTTAAAAAATAGACTCTTTCCGGACCTGAAGTAGGAGCATATACATTAATGAAAACAACATTGTAATGATGAAAACGTGCCCTGACTACCAATAATCTACCCTTTATCACCTCCTCCACATTAAAAGACAAGGGAAGAAAATCTCTCGAAAACAGCAAAGCCAGGCCAGCAGTATTACTGCTCAGATGGCTCAGAACCACCTCCCCGTCCCATTCTTTCTTCCAGTCAGACTCATTTGAGACATCACTATGCGTTTCTTGTAAAAAAGTCACATTCGACCGTTTCAGCTTTAGCAATTCAAATAAACATGCCCTCTTTCTCACGTCTCTTGCACCATTGAGATTTAGTGTTGTAAGTCTAAAAACACTCATTTCGTGTGAGAGAAGAAAAAATAAAAGCAATACTATAAAAATACGGAAAACCATCTTAGACTTAATCATCAACATTTACTTTTTGCTGGAGTTTCCGGACTAGTTTCTTCAGTCTGAAAACTTCTTGCTGGGTAAGTTTGTCATCCTTCCTGTGTATGTGTGATTTTACAGAGGCAACAAAGCACTCTTTATCACCAAAAAAATCCTGCACCTTGTCTTCTGCTCCCTTAAAGTTTTTTGTGGCCTTTAAGAAAAGTTTAACTTTTTCTACATTGTATGGTCTTACAGGCCTTTTTTTTTTTTTTTCCTCCTGACTTTGACTTTGTGATTCGTCATCAGAGAGCCACATTTCACTCCCCTCCTCCTCCTCACCCATCCCAGACTCATTGGCATCAATAGACTCAGAATCTACTGACACCTGGTCCACTTCTACCTGCTGTGTGTACTTTACAGGATTTGCTTCCTCTTTATTCTTCCTTTTTCCATGAGACTTCCCACCCGGTGTCTCCCCTTCCATCTCTTTCTCACCATCTTTCTCACCCTTCATTCTATCCACATTCAGTGATATCGGCTCATCCTCGCCGATTACAGCCTTTTGTTGTTCCTTTGCACATTTCTCAACTTCATTTTTGCCTTTTCCCTCACTTGTTCCTTCTACAGACTGACACACTATTTTCAGGCTTAACACTACGAGGCTCCTTGTCTACCAGCGCAAGTATAGTGGCTGCACCCCGGGAGGGTCCCAGGCTCACCTCTCGCTCTGAGCCCCTCCGTCTCCCGTCGCCTTCTCCTCCTCCTCCTCCTCCATCCGTCCTCCTGCTGGGAAGTAAGCTGACGAAGATGGGGGTGGACCTCTCCCTGGTCTCCTGGATTATGGACTACCTGACAGCCCGACCACAGTTTGTCCGACTAAAGGACTGTGTGTCGGACAAGGTGGTCAGCAGCACAGGGGCCCCCCAGGGAACTGTGCTTTCACCCTTCCTGTTCACAGCATACACCTCTGACTTCCGATGCCACTCGGAGACCTGTCACCTGCAGAAGTATTCGGACGATTCTGCATGTGTTGGCCAGATCACTGGGGTAGGGATGAGGAGTATAGGGGCTGGGTGAGCAAATTTGTTGAGTGGTGTGGGCTGAACGAAATGCAGCTCAACATCACCAAGACAAAGGAGATTGTGATAGACTTCAGCAGGAAGAAGACTATCCCCCCCACACCCATTTCCATAAAGGGCGTGCCCGTGGACATTGTTAAGGACTACAAATACCTGGGAGTTCACCTGGACAACGGACTAAACTGGGCCAAGAACACTGAGGCTGTGTACAAGAAGGGCCAGAGTAGACTCTACTTCCTGAGGAGGCTCAGGTCCTTCAACGTATGCAACACCATGCTAAAGATGTTCTACCAGTCAGTCGTAGCCAGTGTGATATTCTATGGGGTTGCATGCTGGGGCAGCAGGTTGAGGTCAGCTGACGCCAACAGGATCAGTAGGATAGTCAGGAAGGCGGGCTCGGTCCTGGGGGTCCAACTGGACTCCCTGGCGGTGGTGGCGGAGAGGAGAATGTTGCGCAAGATGCATAGCATCATGGGCAACTACCTCCACCCTCTCCACCAAATGCTGACCTCATATAAAAGCACATTCAGTAATAGACTCATCCAACCCAAATGTACAACAGAACGCCACAAGAACTCCTTTATCCCGGTTGCCATCAGGCTGTACAATGCATCCACCTCAGGCGTGAGAGGAACAAGGGAGACACAGCGACCTGAGGTCAACACACGATACCATGCTAATGGTACACAATGCTAAGGTCAATTACAGCCACATCACTCCAGCAATCCTGGACAATCCTGCACTTTATCACTCTATCACTTATCACTTTATCACTTATCACTTATCACTTTACCACTGGTCACCTTATAATGTATCCACCAACACCTGCTGACAACGTAGTCCACAGTGTAGACCTTCTCTACCTCACTGTAGTTATTGGTAATATTTACCATGCAGACAGCCTACATTACTGTAGTTATTGGTAATATTTACCATGCAGACAGCCTACAATACTGTAGTTATTGGTAATATTTACCATGCAGACAGCCTACATTACTGTAGTTATTGGTAATATTTACCATGCAGACAGCCTACAATACTGTAGTTATTGGTAATATTTACCATGCAGACAGCCTACAATACTGTAGTTATTGGTAATATTTACCATGCAGACAGCCTACAATACTGCCAAACGCTTGTTGATACATGTTGTTGTTTTTGTTTTCAATGCAGTCCCTCCTTAGACTGTATATTGTGTGGTGTATATTTCTCCCCTGTGTTCTTCTGACTTGTATGCTGCACGATAAGTTCCCTCGGGATAATTAAAGTCTTCTTGAATCTTGAATCTTGAATCTTAGCAGGTGTTGTCAGGGGCAACACTGATACAAATGTGTCCCTGATCACGACACCGCTCTCAATTAATTTATTCACTTTGTCGATCTCGTCGACAAATAAAACAAACGCGCCGTTCATCCGAGCAGCGGATTTAACGCTCTTGTATCCGACAACTTTCCCCACCGCCAGCCCGCACTCCTCCACTGAGCAGGGGAAACCAGTAGATACCTTGATGCCATGTTTCCTTGTGAGTTTGGTAAACTCCATGGCCACACACAGGGACCAACCAGCAGAACGCCGGCTGGTATGTTAAACAATCAACACCCCGTAGAAGGATGAGTTGTAGTCAGTAGTACGGTAGGAACCAGTAGAACGGACATCCGAAAGGAGGAGGGGAAAAGTAGAGTAAAGGAGGATAAATAATGATGTTAAGGCGGTGAGAGACAATAAAGGGTAAATTGAGGACTAAGACAGGAAGAAGGAGAGGGGAGGATAGGAGGAGAGGAGGTGAGGATAGGAGGAGAGGAGGAGAGGAGGTGAGGAGGAGAGGAGGAGGGAAGAGGAGAGGAGAGGAAGAGAGGAGAGGAGAGGGTAAATTTAAAATGAAAGGATGTTGAAGGACAGAGAAGGAGAGAGGAGGAGAGGGAGTAGGAGGGAGGTGGGAGAGGAGGAAGAGAGGAGGAGGAGGAAGAGAGTGGAGGAGGAGGAGGAAGAGGAGAGAGGAGGAGGAGGGAGAGGAGGAGAGGAGAAGAGGAAAAGGAGGAGGCAGAGGAGGAGGAGGAGGAGAAGGAAAGGAGGAGAGAGGGAGGAGAGAGAGGAGAGGAGAAAGGGAGGAAGGGAGAGGAAGGGCGAAGGAAGGGAGGGGAAGGAGAGGGAGGAGGAAGGGAGGAGGAAGGGTGGAGGAGGAAGGGAGGAGGAAAGAGAGGAAGGAGGAAGGAAGGGAGGAGGAAGGGTGGAGGAAGGGAGGAGGAAGGGGAGGAAGGAGGAGGAAGGGAAGAGGAGGAGGAGGGAAGAGGAGGAGGAGGGGGGGAGAGGAAGGAGGGGGAGGGAGGAGGAGGAGGTGAAGACGAGGAGGAGGAGGAGGAGGAGGAGGAGGAGGAGGAGGAAGAGGAGGGAGGGGGTGTAGTCTCTGTTTGGATGAATCACACATTTTTTTTTTCCAGTCCTTCTGTCTTTCCACTTTACAGCTCGCCAAGGCCAAAACAACATCCACGAGCCGCCGCCCCCTCAAGGCCACAAACTCAGTTGCAATATATCTAATATCACTCTCTCTCCCGCTCAGCTGCCGGAGACACACTGTGATGACCCACGGTGTGTACGGCGCTGTACCATGAAGGCATTCTGTCAAACGTCCATCAAATGTCCGACTGAGTATCCTTCTCTCTGGACGTTCAGATTATTCCACAAATCGATCGGTAAAAAAAGACAGACAGGCAGGACTGCACCAAGAATTGAAGATTTCATTTTTTTCATTCGACGCGGCTTTGTGTTCCGCACTTTGCGGCAAACACACAACAAAGGTTCAAAGCCACGCGGTCTCCCATCTCTTTTGGTAAATAGGATTTGAATGGAGGGGGGGCAGCGGTTTGATGTGGAAACCGTACGGCCACTTCAAAACTCAGCATTATAACCTCCCGCCGTCTCAAAAGAGTTGACCTGGAAAACACCGCCGGCCAAACTCATTCCAACAGCCTCAGCGGGGGGCTCCGGGCCGCAGGGGGCGATGCTACGGAGAACGGATGTCAATGCAAGGAACTACGAAGCGGTGGAGTGCTTTGCCTTGTGTGGTTGACCCCGCCGACCCCGGCGTGTGTATGAACGGGTCGGCGTGAGGCTTTAAACAGAAAGAGCGCTCGGAGTGGCCACGGGTCTGAAGGCGTCTCCGTGTCTGTCCTTCGTCTCATAACGAGGATACCTTCTTTATTCCTCGTCTCACCATATCACCGCCCGCATCTACTGTGCTTCGAGGACCAAGATTGTGTAAAAGTACATTCATGCTTTTGTACGGCGCGAGCGAGTTCTTCATCCGTTTGTAATTGCCGTGCATAATTGCCTCCTGGCTGCAGCCGCACACCAACAACACACGTCTGGCTCCACGCGTCGGCAAAACAGAACGAGCGAAGGAGACGAAGGCGAGCAGGCGAGCAGGCAAGCGAGCGAGCCAGCCAGGCCGCGCTGCTATTGGCCGCTATTTATAGTTCAAACAATTAGGCTGAGGAGACCTTCATTAGCCTGCTGCGTTCGGGCCGGACCTCCAGTCGGCCCTCGCCGGGCGGCCAAACAGGTGTTCCTTAATAATCGCCGCTGAAATGCCAGAAACACGAGTTTGAGATTTCCCCGCCATATGCTTCAAGCTGTTTCGCGCCGCGCCGCCGAGGACTCGACAGCTACATCACAGGGAACCGTTTCTGTTTTTTCTCCGCGTTTTCCAGCAACACGGCTCGGATCCCGGACGGGACCGTGCGTGTGGGTTTCGTGGCGCTGGCCTCGCGAACAAATATACGAACCAGTACCAGAACCACAACCGAGTAGTACCGACGGTCGCTTTTGCTTTAATCTCCGACGATCTCCGACATTCCCTCAATACGTCGTCGTCGTCGTCGTCGGAAGTCTCCAACCTTCACGGCCCGTAAGTGCACAACGCCGCTCGCCGGCGTGTCGCGGCAGAATGTCACCGTTGCTAATTTGTCATACGTTCGTTCCAACCCCCGTTCTTCCGGAAGCCGAGCGGCGGCAGCAGCAGATTTAAATAGAGCTGCCAGTCTGCTGCCTGAGTGTAATTATGATGAAATACTAATAATGGCCGACCTGACCTATGCAAACACACCCCCTGCCTCAACACCCCTCGCTGGCATGTCTGCTCCAGATGCTCTCAAGGTACCAGAGCCGGCCTGGGGGAAGGAGAGGAGAGGAGGAGCACCTCCTCATCGGGGTCCTCTAATTATTCTTTAGAAATTTCTACATTATTAATTTCTGTTTAAGTTCAATGTTGTTGCACCAATACACCAAAATCAAAGTTCCCTTGTTTGCAAAGTAAAGCTGATTCCGATTCTGATTCTGAATTCTACCGCTGCGCAGGATTCTCCAGCCACGTCTCGTTCTATTGACGGCTTGGGTGAGGGGGGGGAGGGGGAAGGACGGACTGTATATTAAATGTACTGTAGTCTTCGTCCTCGCACTGAATGAATTCCCAGTGGACGGCGTGGATTCGGCGATGAATGTGTCGCGTTTTTGAGGCTTTCAGGTGATTTGAATGCGCCGCCGTGTCCTCGCGGTCGTCTGGTCGTCTTAAATACATACCGTTTCAAATCAGCATTTCAAAAGGATTTTCGCCAAGAAGGATCTGAACGTCTGCGATATTCTTCCCTTTACCCTGAGCAGCTACTGGGAACGTACCGTCGCTTCGTGTGCGGCGGCATATTTCCACACAACAGATGTCTTCCGCGGTGACCCCCCGCGCTCGAGGGTCGCTGAACTCGCGCTCGGCGACCCACTCCGGCGTAATTACTATTTGGATCGGCCAGATGATGAGGAAGATGGCGTTCCGGAAGATGACAAGGTGCCAAAACACGCTCCGTTGGTTGCATTAGTCTCAATGGGGATCGCAGCGTGGAAAATCATGCCCATCGCTATCGTTCCTCAAGACGATAAAAGGTACAGCGGTCGGAAAACATACTTCATATGATCAGTGTTAGTTCTTACTGTGCAATATTTAAATATATACTGTAATGATGATGATGTAGTGATATACATATATATATACATATATATATATGATGTAGTGATATACTGTACTCTGTCATAAGAGCGTGTAAATACACAGACATGTGCGTATACATCGACTGTATGTATCTGGATCATACGTCTCACGATACTGTGTTGAACCCTGCAGGGATATTTGTCCCTTTGCAATTGAAGGACTTTAAACTGGGAACAAATATCTTGAGGGGGGTTATATTAAAAAAAGAAGAGAGACCGTGATCACCCCCACGGGGAACCCACATGAAGATAAGAGAGAACATCTAAACTGATAGAACCGACTTATCCTCCGCCTCTCTCTCTCTCCCTCTCTCTCTCTCAATCTCTCTCTCTCAATCTGTCGCTCTCTCGGGTTCAAACTGGGGACCTTGCTGCGAGGCGTGTGGATGCTAACCGCGTCGCTCTACTGTATTCACCAGCAGCAGCAGCAGAGCGGTGTTTACACTGTTAGTCGTCTCGGCCGCCACGGGCCTTCATCATAAACAGCCGCAGATGGCAGAAAACCAACGCTTCTCGCTCTCTCTCGCTCTCTCGCTCTCTTGCTCTCTCGCTCTGTTTTGGCGTCCGCGGTCGCCGGGGTAATTCAACAACAGGGCAGCCAGTTAAAAGTTCCCACATCTCTCTGAAGTCGCTCCAGACCACACGCTGCCAAGTCGGCCCTCCCCGAAAGGTCCGTCATCAGCAAGTCAAACAGGAACACAATGAAAAGGTCAGGAATCCCTGCTGCCCATCCTCTCTATGTCCCCGCATGTCCCCCTATATCCCTGCCTGTCCCCCTATGTCCCTGCCTGTCCCCCTATATCCCTGCCTGTCCCCCTATATCCCTGCATGTCCCCCTATATCCCTGACGTGGTCTCTATGTCCCTGCCTGTCCCCCTATATCCCTGCCTGTCCCCCTATGTCCCTGCCTGTCCCCCTATATCCCCGCATGTCCCCCTATATCCCTGACGTGGTCTCTATGTCCCTGCCTGTCATCTCTATGTCCTTGACTGTCCATATATGTCCCTGCCTGTCGTCTCTATGCCAATGCCCATCGTCTCTATGTCCCTGTACTGTATGTCCCTGTATGTCCCTGCCGATCCCTCTATGTCCCTGCCTGTCGTCTCTATGTCTCTCGTGTAATGTCTGCTGTGTATTCCTGGGCGTCTTGTGTGTGTGTGTGTGTGTGACACGGTGCAAACATCTCTATTCCAAGACAGTCAACACAAATAGCTGTGACCGTCCCCCCCGTCCCCGTCCCTCGTCCCTCGTCCCCCGTCCCTCGTCTCCCTCCTGACAATACAGCCAGCCAGCTAACAGGTGAATCCTTCAGGGCCCCAGCAGCAGCAGCAGGCTATAGGCTCTGGGCTACGCGGTGTCTTTTGTCTCTGGCAGGCCGATAGATGAAGCTCTCACCACCACCCGGCCTCGGACACATATGCATTGACACGCCTCTGACACAAACAATACTGCACTGGGTAATGAACAAGGAGACAAATATATGACAAACAAAGAATATAAAGAATAATAGAAATGGCTGTACACCTACAGTGTGTTCAGTGTGTGTGTGTGTGTGTGTGTGTGTGTGTGTGTGTGGTATAATTCCCACATCGCTTGCGGTTGAGTGAACCATTTAATGTGACTTGAGAGCCGGGATATAAGTTAAGACTTGACTGCTTTTAATTTGATAGATCTGCAGTATATCCATTAGCGGAGGGGCGGGAGTGCATTATCCGGCGCGTAGAGCATAGATCAGCGGCGACGTAGAAGCTCGACGCCGACTCAACAACACAACACAACACAACACAACACTCCTGAGGTTCTAATCTGATCCGTGTGCCCCCGGTTCCCCGTACGTGTGTTCTACAGTATGTATGGTTCTCCGTGTTCATTAGACAGTAAATACACATGCGGCCACACAAGCTGGTCTACAGTATACTAGACTCCTGCCGGGGGATCTGCAGCATTTAAATCCTTCAAAACGAACGACGACCGACACTCGAGTGGTTCCTCTTCCCGGGGTTCCCGCAGGGTCACCGCTTCTCAGCGCCATCGGAGGTTTTAAGTCGCGGACAAAAGACATTTTGTTTGTCTGCACAATTTAGCTTCGGGTCTTTTCGTTGTTGTTGTTGAGGGGAGGTCGGGGACACCAGGCGCGTTCCACTGTATCAAGTAATGGTATGGATTGATATTCAAGGGGGCCGACGTCGCGACGCCGCCGCCACGCGTTTAGTATAATTGATCCGTTGGGTCTGCGGCGGCGCATTCATAACACTGACATGCTTCCACTTTCAGGAACGTTGTGCGGTTGTTGTTGGTGGCTCTGGGCTGTTGACAAGGTGCGCGGCCTCCTGGAAGATGTTTGGAGTCTCGGTTTCCTCCACGATATGTTTTTCCCTTTTGAGACTTTTCTCACGAGATGCGCTCGACGTCTTAGTACAGTATATATGTTCGTAGTTTGTGGGCATTAGCTGTCTCGGATTCCATGTTGTTGTGTCGTCTTACTTTCAGGGCGCGGCGTGTTTGTTCCGTGTTTCCGTTAAGGTTTGTTTATCAGTTAACATACAAAAAAAACGACGTGTTTCCATCCCCGCCGCCGTGAAATGAAAATATTTCCGAGACGTTTCTGTTTCGGTCGAAGGATGTTCACGAATTGAAATAACATAAATATTCACCTGTCTGCGTATCACCGGCAGACTCAAGTGGTGAGTAAACAGGCAAACGTTGAATTAAAAAATATACAAAATACAAATTCGCTCGAGACGTTCATGAAATAAAATGTTCAGAAGATATACGCCTGTGGAAACATTCTAATGAAAACGTAATTCATGGCTAATGCTGTTCATAAGGTCTTAATCAGTGGGCAATTATCACCACCACCATCATCATCATCAGCCCCTTTGAAATAACCTTTTAGATATGGTTCAGATAATGTAGCCATTAAGGAACCATATCAACTGGTATCAATTATTAATCTTACCATACCCCAGAGCATTAACATTTTGGTAAAGTATGATCCAATTTGGTATTTCATGTTTTGGATGGTAAAATAAAAGATGGCGTTGCAAGCAATAACCACGGGCGATATAGAGATTTACCAGAACCTCTATGACTGATGAGTAGAATAGCGTACATTATACACTCCATAAACTCGTGAATATTAAGACCTTCTGCATAAAGAGCTCAAGACTTTGTCTGTGGCGGCGGCAGCAGCAGCAGCAGCAGAGACCAACCGTTGAAAAAAGAAAAAACGCTTGTTTATTTTTGAAAAGCGCCGGGCGTATAGTTTGAGTGTTGTTAAACAAGACAGAAAAACACTCGATTGCAAATATTGAATGACAAATGAGGTTAAGAAAAGAAGCAGAAACAGACAGAGCGCGTGCACACACACACACACAAACACACGCACACACACACACAGTCACGCACACACACACACACACAAAACCAATCCACACCGTCGTTCTGCTCCCTGGAATCAGTGCTGGGTCTGGGACAACCACTTGACTCGGGCCCGGCTCTCGGAAAACCACTCTGTTATTAAAGCCTGGAAACAGCCTGGCTGGAGGAAGAGGAGGGCGGCGGGGGTGCGGGTGATGTGCTGGTGTTCTGGTGATTGCAATCTTGGTGGGTGTGAGGGTGATGTTAATGTCCCACTGGGGTTGTGAATGTGTGCAGAGTATGTCAAATGTGTAGTGTGTGTGTGTGTGTGTGTGTGTTTGTGTGTGTAAGTAAATGTGTAAAACATAGATCTGTAAATCTGTATGATGCTCGATATTAACGGCTGAAAAGTCAAAGTGTTTTGCTCCAACAGCTGAAGTACAGACAAGTCGTCAGTTGTAAAGATTTCTCTGTTTGCCTGAATAGTTACTGAGGCTCACGGACAAATTTGCTGATTTCTTTCTTAGCAAAAGCCACCTGAAAATGGTGTGAATTCATAGATTTGTCTCCAGATCTATGTTTCACACATTTACAAATCTGATTACACACACACATGGAGTTTGAGATTTCCCCGCCATATGCTTCAAGCTGTTTCGCGCCGCGCCGCCGAGGACTCGACAGCTACATCACAGGGAACCGTTTCTGTTTTTTCTCCGCGTTTTCCAGCAACACGGCTCGGATCCCGGACGGGACCGTGCGTGTGGGTTTCGTGGCGCTGGCCTCGCGAACAAATATACGAACCAGTACCAGAACCACAACCGAGTAGTACCGACGGTCGCTTTTGCTTTAATCTCCGACGATCTCCGACATTCCCTCAATACGTCGTCGTCGTCGTCGTCGGAAGTCTCCAACCTTCACGGCCCGTAAGTGCACAACGCCGCTCGCCGGCGTGTCGCGGCAGAATGTCACCGTTGCTAATTTGTCATACGTTCGCTCCAACCCCCGTCTTCCGGAAGCCGAGCGGCGGCAGCAGCAGATTTAAATAGAGCTGCCAGTCTGCTGCCTGAGTGTAATTATGATGAAATACTAATAATGGCCGACCTGACCTATGCAAACACACCCCCTGCCTCAACACCCCTCGCTGGCATGTCTGCTCCAGATGCTCTCAGGTACAGAGCCGGCCTGGGGAGGAGGAGGAGGAGGAGGAGCACCTTCCTCATCGGGGTCCTCTAATTATTCTTTAGAATTTCTACATTATTAATTTCTGTTTAATGTTCAATGTTATGCACCAATTACACAAAATCAAAGTAAGGCAATAAAGCTGATTCCGATTCTGATTCTGATTCTACCGCTCGCAGGATTCTCGCCACGTCTTCGTTCTATTGACGTGGGGGGGGGGGGGGGAGCTGTATATTAAATGTACTGTATGTCTTCGGTCCTCGCACTGAATGAATCCCAGTGGACAGCGTGGATTTCTGAGGCTTCGAGGTGATTTGAATGCGCCGCCGTGTCCTCGCGGTCGTCTGGTCGTCTTAAATACATACCGTTTCAAATCAGCATTTCAAAAGGATTTTCGCGAAGAAGGATCTGAACGTCTGCGATATTTTTTTTCCCTTTACCCTGAGCAGCTACTTGGAACGTACCGTCGCTTCGTGTGCGGCGGCATATTTCCACACAACAGATGTCTTCCGCGGTGACCCCCGCGCTCGAGGGTCGCTGAACTCGCGCTCGGCGACCCACTCCGGCGTAATTACTATTTGGATCGGCCAGATGATGAGGAAGATGGCGTTCCGGAAGATGACAAGGTGCCAAAAAACGCTCCGTTGGTTGCATTAGTCTCAATGGGGATCGCAGCGTGGAAAACCGTGCCCATCGCTATCGTTCCTCAAGACGATAAAAGGTACATCGGTCGAGAAACATACTTCATATGATCAGCGTTAGTTGTTATTGTGCAATATTTAAACGTACTACGTGATATACTGTACTCATGAGAGCGCGTAAATGCTCAGACATGTGCGTATACATCGACTGTATGTATCTGGATCATACGTCTCACGATACTGTTTTGAACCCTGCAGGGATATTTGTCCCTTTGCAATTGAAGGACTTTAAACTGGGAACAAATATCTTGAGGGGGGTTATATTAAAAAAAGAAGAGAGACCGTGATCACCCCCCACGGGGAACCCACATGAAGATAAGAGAGAACATCTAAACTGATAGAACCGACTTATCCTCTGCCTCTCTCTCTCTCTCTCTCTCTCTCAATCTCTCGGGTTCAAACTGAGGACCTTGCTGCGAGGCGTGTGGATGCTAACCGCGTCGCTCTACTGTATTCACCAGCAGCAGCAGCAGAGCGGTGTTTACACTGTTAGTCGTCTCGGCCGCCACGGGCCTTCATCATAAACAGCCGCAGATGGCAGAAAACCGACGCTTATCGCTCTCTCTCGCTCTCTCTCTCTTGCTCTCGCTCTCTTGCTCTCTCGCTCTCTCGCTCTCTCTCTCTCTCTCTCGCTCTCTCTCGCTCTCTCTTGCTCTCTCTCTCGCTCTCTCGCTCTGTTTTGGCGTCCGCGGTCGCCGGGGTAATTCAACAACAGGGCAGCCAGTTAAAAGTTCCCACATCTCTCTGAAGTCGCTCCAGACCACACGCTGCCAAGTCGGCCCTCCCCGAAAGGTCCGTCATCAGCAAGTCAAACAGGAACACAATGAAAAGGTCAGGAATCCCTGCTGCCCATCCTCTCTATGTCCCCGCATGTCCCCCTATATCCCTGACGTGGTCTCTATGTCCCTGCCTGTCGTCTTTATGTCCTTGACTGTCCATATATGTCCCTGCCTGTCGTCTCTATGCCAATGCCCATCGTCTCTATGTCCCTATACTGTATGTCCCTGTATGTCCCTGCTGTCGTCTCTATGTCTCTCGTGTAATGTCTGCTGTGTATTCCTGGGCGTCTTGTGTGTGTGTGTGTGTGACACGGTGCAAACATCTCTATTCCAAGACAGTCAACACAAATAGCTGTGACCGTCCCCCCCGTCCCCCGTCCTCGTCCCCGTCCCTCGTCCCCCCTCCTGAAAATACAGCCAGCCAGCTAACGGCTGAATCCTTCAGGGCCCAGCAAGCAGCAGCAGCAGCAGGCTATAGGCTCTGGCTACGCGGTGTCTTTTGTCTCGTGCAGGCCGATAGATGAAGCTATCACCACCACCCGGCCTCGGACGCATATGCATTGACACGCCTCTGACACAAACAATACTGCACTTTTGTGCGGGTAATGAACAAGGAGACAAATATATGACAAACAAAGAATATAAAGAATAATAGAAATGGCTGTACACCTACAGTGTGTTCAGTGTGTGTGTGTGTGTGTGTGTGTGTGTGTGGTATAATTCCCACATCGCTTGCGGTTGAGTGAACCATTTAATGTGACTTGAGAGCTGGGATATAAGTTAAGACTTGACTGCTTTTAATTTGATAGATCTGCAGTATATCCATTAGTGGAGGGGCGGGAGTGCATTATCCGGCGCGTAGAGCATAGATCAGCGGCGACACAACACAACACAACACAACACAACACAACACAACACAACACTCCTGAGGTTCTGATCTGATCCGTGTGCCCCCCGGTTTCCCCGGACGTGTGTTTGGATACCGATGCCGATTCTACAGTACGTATGGTTCTCCGTGTTCAATAGACAGTACATACACACGGCCACACAAGCTGGTCTACAGTATACTGGACTCCTGCCGGGGATCTGCATCGTTTAAATCCCTCAAAACGAACGACGACGACCGACACTCGAGCGGTTCCTCTTCCCGGGTTCCCGCAGGGTCACCGCTTCTCAGCGCCATCGGAGGTTTTAAGTCGGCGGACAAAAGACATTTTGTTTGTCTGTACAATTTAGCTTCGGGTCTTTTCGTTGTTGTTGAGGGGAGGTCGGGGACACCAGGCGCGTTCCACTGTATCAAGTAATGGTATGGATTGATATTCAAGGGGGCCGACGACGCCGCCGCCACGCGTTTAGTATAATTGATCCGTTGGGTCTGCGGCGGCGCATTTATAACGCCGACATGCTTCCACTTTCAGGAACGTTGTGCGGTTGTTGGTGGCTCTGGGCTGTTGACAAGGTGCGCGGCGTCCTGGAAGATGTTTGGAGTCTCGGTTTCCTCCACGATATGTTTTTCCCTTTTGAAACTTTTCTCACGAGATGCGCTCGACGTCTCAGTACAGTATATATATTCGTCATTTGTGGGCATTAGCTGTCTCGGATTCCATGTTGTTGTGCCGTCTTACTTTCAGGGCGCGGCGTGTTTGTTCCCGTGTTTCCGTTAAGGTTTATTTATCAAAAAAAAACGACGTGTTTCCATCCCCGCCGCCGTGAAATGAAAATATTTCCGAGACGTTTCTGTTTCGGTCGAAGGATGTTCACGAATTGAAATAACATAAATATTCACCTGTCTGCGTATCACCGGCAGACTCAAGTGGTGAGTAAACAGGCAAACGTTGAATTAAAAAATATACAAAATACAAATTCGCTCGAGACGTTCATGAAATAAAATGTTCAGAAGATATACGCCTGTGGAAACATTCTAATGAAAACGTAATTCATGGCTAATGCTGTTCATAAGGTCTTAATCAGTGGGCAATTATCACCACCACCATCATCATCATCGCCCAAACCATCACCACAACCACCACCACCACCACCAACATCATCATCATCACCCAAACCATCACCACCACCACCACCACCACCACCACCACCATCATCATCATCACCCAAACCATCACCACCACCACCACCACCACCACCACCACCATCATCATCATCACCCAAACCACCACCACCAACATCATCGTCATCACCCAAACCATCACCACCCTACCACAACCACCACCACCACCACCACCACCACCACCACCTGCTCCCCGAGGAGAGCACTCTGCGCTGCTCTGATTGCATGCACACAAAAGCAGCCATTAATCTGATTGTGAGAGGATCTCCGTTGTGATCCCCCTGGTTGTGATCATGCAGAGTTGATTACAGCGACGTGACCCCCCCACCCTCCTCCAGAGCCCCTCCCACAGCACGGTGGTACTGGCTGTATAATGCACCTAATAATGCACCGTATGCAGCGGCAGTAGCTCAGGAGGTAATAAGAGCGGTTGTCTGGCAACAGTAAGGTTGCTGGTTCGATCCCCGGGCTCCTCCCCCTCCTAGCTAAGTGTGGAGGTGTCCCTGAGCAAGACACCACCTAACCCTACCTGCTCCTCCTAGCTAAGTGTGGAGGTGTCCCTGAGCAAGACACCACCTAACCCTACCTGCTCCTCCTAGCTAAGTGTGGAGGTGTCCCTGAGCAAGACACCACCTAACCCTACCTGCTCCTCCTAGCTAAGTGTGGAGGCGTCCCTGAGCAAGACACCACCTAACCCTACCTGCTCCTCCTAGCTAAGTGTGGAGGTGTCCCTGAGCAAGACGCCACCTAACCCTACCTGCTCCTCCTAGCTAAGTGTGGAGGTGTCCCTGAGCAAGACACCACCTAACCCTACCTGCTCCTCCTCCTAGCTAAGTGTGGAGGTGTCCCTGAGCAAGACACCACCTAACCCTACCTGCTCCTGACGTGTTGGTTGTTACCTTGCATGGTTGGCACCGCCGTCGGTGGATGAATGGATGAATGTGAGGCGATACTAAGTGCTTTGGATAAAAGCTCTATAGAAATGCAATCCATTTACCGTTTCTATGTGTTTGTTTGCACATTGTAACTTGTTGTTGTGTTGTGATGCACATTTGACTTCCTAAGATTTTTTATTTGTTTTTGTTTTTTTGTTTTTGTATGACGAAACCGAAATCGATCTGTCAATTAAAAAACCAAAAACTAAGAAACAGCAGCCAGACGGATGGTGGTGGCGGTGGTGTTGTGGTGGGGGTGGTGTTGGGGGTGGTGTTGGTGGTGTTGTTGTGGGTGGGTGGTGGTGTTGGTGTTGACGTTGTCCCAGTATCTGGGAGGGAGCGAAGTGGAGGTCAGTACCAGGTAGAGGTCAGTACCAGGTAGAGGTCAGTACCAGGTAGAGGTCAGTACCAGGTAGAGGTCAGGACCAGGTAGAGGTCAGTACCAGGTAGAGGTCAGGACCAGGTAGAGGTCAGTACCAGGTAGAGGTCAGGACCAGGTGACGGCTGATATGCAAATCTACGAGATCAGGGAAATACGACGTTCAATTATTAAAGTGGCGTCAGCGTCGGTTGAAGAATCCCCCGTCTGGACTCTCCATCGGCGCACACATTTAAAAACATGAACTGTGGGCATCGTTCAAATATTAATCTCTTGCTGCCGGCGGCTTTCCTGTTTGGATCTTCACGATGAATCATTAGATCATAAAAATGGATCAAATAAAGAAAACAACAGAATGGGGAAGAAGACTTTCCTTGAGCCTCCTTCGTATTGTGATGAACAAATCGCTTGCCGTCTTCAGGGTCTTTCACTCTTATCATCGTATTCCTGGTCGATAATAAGAAGTAATATAGCACATGATGTTGGACAGTAATATTAATAATATTGCACGTAGTACTGAGGGAAGTAATACTGAGGAAAGTGCACATGATGTTGAGAGGAAATGCTTGAGGAAGTGCTCCAAATCCTAAAGGTTCTCCTTTCTCTTTCTCTAATTGCACCTGCAGTCGGATGAATGGTGGCTTGTGCTTATCGTTGTCTGCTCCACAATCAACCCAAAAGAGAAGAGTTATAAACCAACCTACAAGCAACTCACTAAACGGACAAAATATCAGCAGTCAAGGACCCACGACGAAGAGAACAAACAAAGCAGCACTTTTCTTCTCCTTCCTCCTCCTCCTCCTCCTCCTCCTCCTCCTTCCTCCTGCGCTCACCTTCGTAGATAGTGATGCTCCAGTCAGGGCCCATAGGCCGTCTCCTGTGGACTGCGCCATGGAGTCACACTGCATAAGCAAGTGCTTACAAGGCACGCAAACATAAGGGGAGCAAAACCGGATGAAGAAGAAGAGGAAAAAAAGAGTCTAATGCTTCGTAAAATTGTGTAAAATGTGCACAAAAAAATTACAAAACTACAACCCCAACGATAGGGGAGATGATTTATTGTATGTAAAGATAGACTCCTAAAAAACATTCAACGCATATTTAGGTCAGCCTATAATTCACAACATGGACTCCGTTTTTAAAAAAGAGTGAAGAGGAACTGGACCGCGAGTATTGCCGACTCGCAGCGATAAATATGTGGAATAAAAGTTTATCTATTGCAATCTACCTCGCGTGATGAATCGTGATCTTGTACTCGTGTTACTCTACATAAATAGACCAAACACTTTACAAGAAGAACATATCGAGTCGTTAGCGAGGAATTAGTTAGTAACTCCTCATCACGTGTTATAACGAGTAACTAATGATGAGTTAATGATGAGTTCATTAAGAAATTAGTTAGGAACCAATCAGGAAAGAATTGATAATTGATGATTTATTCATAAGTAATGAGTGACTACTTAGTAAATACTCATTATTGTATAACTTTACTTAAAGGGACACAAAAAGGGTGAATAATCGTGTAAGATAATAATGTTCCCCTTCACTTGGACACAAACAGAAACTAATGTTGAAGTAATCAGTAATTAGTAATGAATGAGACAGTTTTGTGCCGTTCTTCATGAAGAAAGTAGTCAGTACTACAACTAGGTACTACTCTCAGGAGTTACTCATAAACTAAAAGTTTACTAGCAGTTAGATCCCAACAACTCAACATCATGTGTCCCTTCTTGTAAACTTGATAAAAGTGTTCAAGTATATAAGATGCATTCTTTGTGTGTATTTACACCCCGTAGAAGCTGTTTGTTTCTATTCGGTGTAAATATACAGGATATATATCGACGATAAAGCAAGATGCCATTTTAACAAAAAACTGATAAACTGTATATTTGAGTTAGAGTCACACCTGATAGAAACACACACACATACACACACACGCATGTTACACTGTGCAAACACACAGATCCAACACACACACACACACACATACAGTACATGGAGCTGTGCTTGCGTCCACACAGAAGAGACGCGACACAACCACACCGGCTGGGCTGACCGGGGTGAGCGGTGTTTGGGCCCTGATAGCACAGCTGTAGTCTCTATAGTACGTCGCCTCGCTTATGTTATTGCATCTGGCGCCTCGCCGTCGGCTCTCTGCGCTGCGAGGTGACGGTGTTGTCGGTGGCGTACGTACGGATCATGGATCAGCTTTTTCTTTGTTGGACGTCATCCATTAACGGTGACAGCGATTCGCTCCGGCAAACAACCGTCGTCTGTTTTCGCAGGTCTAATCGCCTGGCGAGTCGTCGGCGGTGCGATTGCATTACGGCGTTGTGCCGACGCCGATGCCGTGCTCCCATATGCTGCGTCTGCGTATAGTCGCTCGATCGCTCGCTGTGGGCTTCCGGGGACAACGACAATAACAACAAAAAGTGTGGATATGGAGCCACTGAAAGCGGATGATCATAGTTACAAGGTTAATAGAACGACTTTCATAATTGCCAAGTTGTCTGCATAATAGCTGAGATAAGAGCAGACGTGCCGTTCCGAGTGTATTACCAACACCTAAGTACAATATGCCAAACAATGTTAAGTACTATTAATAACGCCGAGACGTGGAAGCACGCAAGTTAGTACGAGAGCACTTACTTTGCACAGACTGCTTCGTTAGTTTATGGCCGTCGTGGCTTTAAGTTCCCATCCGCTGCGCCGCGATCTTCTGGCTGCAACTGTGCAAGCCGGCGCTGGAAGGAACACACACAACCGCACGCCACGGCCAGCGCACACTTAAAAGCCCTCGGTCAGCACCAGCGAGCTGATGACTTATTATGGCGGAGACACACCTTTCCCCCATAAGTAGTTGATGCATCATCCCCATTATTTCTAAATTAATTATAGCCGAGGTTCAAAGCAAAGGAGGAAATGCTAATGTGGCCCAGAAAAAAAAAACCTCTCTAAAGCCTCTCCTGCAGGAGGAACGCAGGTTAGGAGGAGAGGAGCTTTTTAAATGCCGGAGCCAACGTGGCGCCCGTGGAGACGAGGCGAGCCGCATGCTAATGCCGAAAGCGGGATTTATTTTAGAATATGCGCACTCACAGGTTGTCTTTGGCATTAGTGTAATTTCCGTGATCCTTCACAGTTTTTGTGCGTCTTGCAGTGACTTTGAGATGTTCATTATTTTCCGCCGCGTTGTTGTTTTCAAATCAGTAACAACGGCGATCACCGTCCAGAAAGTAGAAAGGCTGATTTGTCTCTATTTATAAACCAATACACTATATTTGTGTATTGGTTTATCACGAGGCTCAAGGGTGAAAGGTCCTCAGTGTGAGAACGCGATGGGTCAGCAGTTCTACTCATCGTATTTTTTTTTCTCCGTGTATTCATTGAAAAAGACGGCCGGTCCGTAAGCACCAAGACGGCGTTCTCATCCATCCTGGAGGGTTGGATTCCACGCCGTTGACGGGACATCAACTCGACGCGGGCCGACTGCACATCGTCACACCATCGGGCCGTGTTGTACGCGGGCTGATATCGTGACAGTAGTATATCTTGTGTTGTGCTTCTGTATCTCAATCTGTGGGTAAAATAATGTCTAAATGTCCCACTGGGGTTTGTGAATGTGCACAGGAGTCTGTAAATGTGTGTGTGTGTGTGTGTCAAGTTTGTAAATGTGTAAAACATAGATCTGTAAATCTGTATGATTCTCGATATTAACGGCTGAAAAGTCAAAGTGTTTTGCTCCAAGAGCTGAAATACAGACAAGTCGTCAGTTGTAAAGATTTCTCTGTGTGCCTGAATAGTTACTGAGGCTCACGGACACATTTTCTGATTTCTTTATTTTTGTCTCCAGATCTACGTTTCACACATTTACAAATCTGATTACACACACACACACACACATGGATTGAGACATGTACTGTATATTACCCTGCGCTCACCTTCGTAGATAGTGATGCTCCAGTCAGGGCCCATAGGCCGTCTCCTGTGGACTGCGCCATGGAGTCACACTGCATAAGCAAGTGCTTACAAGGCACGCAAACATAAGGGGAGCAAAACCGGATGAAGAAGAAGGGGGGGAAAAAGAGTCTAATGCTTCGTAAAATTGTGTAAAATGTGCACAAAAAAATTACGAAACTACAACCCCAACGATAGGGGAGATGATTTATTGTATGTAAAGATAGACTCCTAAAAAACATTCAACGCATATTTAGGTCAGCCTATAATTCACAACATGGACTCCGTTTTTAAAAAAGAGTGAAGAGGAACTGGACCGCGAGTATTGCCGACTCGCAGCGATAAATATGTGGAATAAAAGTTTATCTATTGCAATCTACCTCGCGTGATGAATCGTGATCTTGTACTCGTGTTACTCTACATAAATAGACCAAACACTTTACAAGAAGAACATATCGAGTCGTTAGCGGGTGGAAATTAAGTGTAGTAACTTCTTACATCACGTGTTATAATGAAGTAACTATATGATGAGGTTAATGATGATGTTAATTAAGAAATTCAGTGCGGCAACCAATCAGGAAATAATTGATAAGTTTAATTATTTATTAATAAGTAATGGAGTGACTACTTGAGTAAATGACTCAATATTGATATAACTTTAACTTAAAAGGGACAGCAAAAAGGAGTGAATAATCGTGTAAGATAATAATGTGCCCCTTCACTTGGACACAAACAGGAAAACTAATGTTTAAGTAATTAGTAATGAATTGAGTTTTGTGCCGTTCTTCATGAAGAAGTATCAGTACTACACTAGGTAGGGCCTACTACTATCAGGAGTGTACTCTAAACTAAAAGTTTACTAGCAGTTAGTTCCCAACAACTCAACATCATGTGTCTCTTCTTGTAAACTTGATAAAAGTGTTATAAAGATGCATTCTTCGTGTGTATTTACACCCCGTAGAACTGTTGTTTCTATCCGGTGTAAAATATACAGGATATATATATCGACGATAAAGGAAGATGCCTTACTTTTTATATCAGCCGTTTTCCCCCAAAAACCTGATATACAGTATATTTGACTTAGATTCACACCTGATAGAAACACACACACACACACACGCATGTTACACTGTGCAAACACACAGATCCAACACACACACACACACACATACAGTACATGGAGCTGTGCTTGCGTCCACACAGAAGAGACCGCGACACAAACCACCCACCGGCTGGGCTGGACCGGGGTGAGCCGGTGTTTGGGCCCTGATAGCACAGCTGTTAGTCTCTATAGTACGTCGCCTCGCTTATGTTATTGTCATCTGGCGCCTCGCGTCGGCTCGCTGCGCTGCGAGGTGACGGTGTTTGGTGGGCTACGTACGGATCATGGATCAGCTTTTTCTTTGTTGGACGTCATCCATTAACGGTGACAGCGATTCGCTCCGGCAAACAACCGTCGTCTGTTTTCGCAGGTCTAAATCGCCGGCGGGTCGTCGCGGTGCGATTGCATTACGGCGTTGTGCCGACGCCGACGCGTGCTCCCATATGCTGCGTCTGCGTATAGTCGCTCGACTCGCTCGCTGTGGGCTTCCGGGGACAACGACAATAACAACAAAAAGTGTGGATATGGACGCCACTGAAAGCGATGGGATGGGATGGTTGGTCTCTCTCTCTCGCTCTCTCTCTCTCTCTTCTTCTCTGTCCTCGTTCACCAGGGACCCGAATCTGTTTCGAGGCAGTTTTGAATGTCAGACCATCCATTCAATACTTCACTGGACACACACATATCATTGGCACATACTGCTAATATTTCTAAAATTAACTTATTTGGATGTGTCTCTCTCTTGACGAGGAAGTCATTTTTTTTCTATTTGTCGCATTCATTACAAGGGTGGGATCCTTAATGAAGGTATTTAGTTTTTGTTTTAGTTTTACTAAGTTCCAGAGTTGCAAAGTAGGTCGTTGATAACCTTGTGATGGTAATTCTATCTTTGGATAACTTCTATTCCTCTCGTGTATACACTTAATTGGGTGGATATGACAGAACCTGGTTCCAGTAAAAACGTTCAATGACGTCGTTTTCCAAATAACTCGATTTTCAGTAGCCTACAGGCTTCGCGGCCGATTGTTTTTCTCTGAGTAACATTGACTTTCAGCACGGGACCTCACCACCACACCACGACACCACCACCACCCGCTGCCGCCGTCACGCTCGCGACCACTGAGGTGTAAGTGCGGTCAGAGCTGAAAGACAATCTGTTAAAAGGACCGGCCGGTTTTTTAAGCGGCCTACTTAAAAGCAGGAAGTGGACGTCTTGCATGACGATGAAACGTCAGTCAGAGAGACTCGGCACGTCACCGTGGCAGAAACGTGTGTCACCTCGGGAAAAGTAAGGAATATCATCCCCGGAGCCACGCTGCTGCTGCTGCTTACTTCATCAGAACACGGCCCTAATCCGCCGGTAAATCCCCCCGGTGGATTAGGGATGGGCGATGTGGCCTAAAATCCATATTGCGATATACATTGCAGCCTCTTGCGATAACGACACATATCACGATATATAAATTATAATAGAACCATTCAGAACAGGTTACATAGACCCTAAGGAAAGCCCAAACTGCTAAATGTATTTAAAAAAAGAAAGAAAGAAACATAGTATGTAGACATACAACATTTATTGTGCAAACTGTAATCATACAGTTAAACTGTAAACATAATGTTGCAGATAAATAAAAAACTGGTGTCTTTTTAAGGAACAGACACTGTACTGAAAATACTTTCAGTATTAGGCAAAGAAAATTCTTCTGTGTAATGACATACTTTAAATAAAAACAAAACATAAACGTAAATGTAACGCATTTGGTTTTAAACATTTTGTTCTCTTAATGAAAATGAAAACTGGTGGTGTCCTTGTTAAAGGAACGGATATGTGAATTGGGTAAATACTTCCAGTATTAGGCATGGCTATTTAAAATAAGAACATTATTCAAGTGTAGCACAGATACTCCAAATGATCCGTTTCGCTTTCAGCCATGTTTACTACAGATGACGATGACGCGTTGCAGCCGGTCGCAGCTCGTGGCTCTAAATTTCGCGGGTCGCGGGTAGATTGCGTCATCAACATGCGTTATCGCGATAGAATTAAAATCTCTATCGTAGGCCATTTTTTTTGTATCGTTTATATCGTATATCGTTTATATCGCGCATTACTACGGTGGATGTGGCGAGCGTTACGTTACTGCACACTTTATGAGAGACCGGCGACGGGGAGCGACAACCCTCCACAGGGCCCCCCCCACCGGGAAGACCGCGACGAGATCCCTGCTCACACATACAGTACACCAGGGACGTGCGGTCAGGGGCGGCAGAGCCTCACCTGTCATACTCCAATGAAAATAGCTGTCACGAAAAGTAAAAAATAAAATATTATAAAATAAAATAAATATTAAGATTTTTCCACTGTTATAAATGTAATTTCTGTATGATTTCAATAATTTTTTATAGTCAAAATCGCCCAATTTGCGGAGCTCCGCTGCAAATCCAGGGAGAGACGAGAGGTGAGGCAGGGACGAGCTCAGCCTCCCCTCTGATTGCGCAACCCCTCAGAAACTGGATGGAGCGCGGGCAAGAAGCGCGTGCCCGTTACTATCTCTAGTTTCTGTATGTCGTCATGTTTGTAGACCTTCATTACATGTCCTCGCCTTCCATAGTCCATTGTTTGTAGACCTTCATTACATGTCCTCGCCTTCCATAGTCCATTGCAGGTCACTTATTTCACGTACAGTTTGTGTATCAAAGATATTTAGGCTCGCTGGTCTCGTCATAAAACTGCAATGAAAAAGCACCAGGGGAGGAGCTATCACATCTGCCTCACTGACGGGGGGGGCGTGTCTTGAGCCCACGTAATTGACGCTCTCCCTCCACTTACCGTTACTTCAAGCTAGCAACGTTATATCTAACCTTAAAACATTTTCTAAATTGGACTGAGAGACTTTTAAAACTAAAAGAAAATAAAGAGGACTTCTACAACAAAGTCACTGACATCTTTGTCCAGAAGGATAGGCGAATGGACTTCATTTACAAGTAAAGGTAAGACCATGCAATATATATTTTCATTTGTGTTGAATGAGTATGAATAGTGGAACTGCATTCGTCTAAAACGTGAATCGAATACGTGTGTTGTAAAGAATGCTGATATGAAAAAAATGAAACAATTGCCGTATTGGTTATGAGGCTATAGGTGATCTGCTGCATTGGGGTTTAGGCCAGCCTGGGCCTGTGTGCCAATTCAATGGTGAATTTAAGCTACAGCTATCGTGTTAATATGTGTAAATCTGGCTTTGATCGTAGCCAGTGCCTTTTTCATTTGTGTTGAATGAGTATGAATAGCGGAACTGCATTCGCCTATAAAACGTGAATCGAATACGTACCTGTATGCGTGTGTTGTAAAGAATGCTGATATGAAATATGAAACATACGGTCGCCTAACCAGTAGTCATTGTGCGACCTGCCAATTGAACGGTGAATGGTTAAGCTACCTCTATCAGGTTCATATGTGTGTAAATCTGGCTCTGATACTAGCCAGTGCCTCCCCAGCCATTGACCTCACCGCACGTCACTGCTGTACACCCGTGTGCCGATTTTCTCCGCACCATAATGCGTCCCCCCCACCGGTTCTAGAGATTAATATTCCGTGGCTCGTCTTACATTGACACTCGGCGGAGTCGACGCTTACTGTATGCCGGCCATGTTGTCCATTGTGACGGAAAGAATGAGATTGTGACAAAACAGAAACACCCAGAACAGCCTTGTTCGTGATATAAATATGTGTATTAAAGGAAATATATCACCGTATGATGCTTCGCACGTGTATATATATAGATATACTGTGTGAGCGAAGCATAATAAACTGAATATATGAGGATATAGTGCCGCATTAAGTGAGTATTATGGCCTAGTGCCATTCAAGAGAGTGACAGGCATTCATGTTTGGCAAACCGCCGAGATTTGCTGTTGGATTAACTGGGATGAAGGCAAGAAATCCGTCGAGGAATTCCGCGCTAATCCAAGATTATCAAGGGAAGACGCGGAGTGAAAGTAAAAGAGACACACCGGCGAGGAACATTTTGACGCGAACGCCGAGAACTGCGAGCTGAGGGGTTGAGGCCGGCGGCTGGATGTGTCCTGGCCAACGTTTGACACGGTGTTGTGCTGGGCGTGCGTGCTGTGGTGCGGTGTGTTGTGTGTGTCGTGCGCTGTGTGTGTGTTTCATTCACCCATGTAGCTGGGGGGATTGGAGGTAAACAAGTGCAAGAGAAGATCATTCAGATTAATTTCCAATCACAAATGACAATATATGCTATGGATACTCAGTTAAAACGAGGACTTTCATCGTTGCGGCAACTCAATGGAAATTAAACGCATTCCCAAACGTGTACGCGGTCGGAGAAATGCATTTCGAACGCTACCTGGGTGGGGAAATGGAATCGTGGTCTCTCCAAAGAGATTCTCGATTGTATAAGTTGTGTGTGTAGGATTAACATCGCAGTTTGAACTCACGGTGAGTGACATGTTTGTCGGCTGAGTCCTCCTCCGCCTCTGCGTCGTGGCTGACAGGCCGAGGCGCTTACGGTGACGTCGGTAGCCTACGTTTCGCGACGCTCTCATTAGTCAGCGGCTCGGTGGCGAATTGGGAAATGTTTGAGAGAGAGAGAGAAGGAGAGAGCGATCCCTGAGCACAGGGGCCGTTTGCCGTTACAAAAGAGACGAGGTTAAAATGGAAAATCGGGGGGGGGGGGGGGGGGAAGCGAACACACAAAGACAGACATCGCTCTCTTTTATGCACTTCCGCGCCGGAACGGATTCGCCGTTTGCGGTGAGTTCCTCTTTCGCAAAACTGTGAATTAATTCAGCCGCGACCGTCGCTGAACACCCTTGTTCCTGATACGAGCACCTGACACATCGCAGTCCTGGGATGATGATGATGATGATGATGATGATGGTGATGGGCGTCAAAAACCACACAAAGTATTTTATGGTGACTGACTTTCGGTGCTTCCGTTTGAAAGAGCAGAATGTGGGGAGGGGGGGGGAAGGAAACATCCGCAGCGATGGGATTTCTCTGGTTCGTAACCCAAACTATTTTCGCTCTGCAATGAGAGAGAGAGAGAGAGAGAGAGAGAGAGAGAGAGAGAACTGCATTTGATGCTATTAGCGGCGCTAAGAGCGAGAACTGAGTGAACACAATTTATTTGAGAGTGCGGATGCGCCGATGCGTTCGGGTTAGCTGCCGCACCAACGAGCCAAGAAGTCACATTGAATCCGATTGAATTCAGTGTCTTTACCGAGATGGATTTGGCTCGCTTGGCAACACCAACTTATTTTGCCGGATTGCCTCTTCTTGTCTATAAAAGCGTGTACGACGACGGGAGATGTCGGCCCGAGGTATAAACCGCCGCTTAATCCTGTGGCAGTAGGGAGACGTCTGCGACGGCAACGGTGTCACAGGATGGCAGAAATAGGCGTCCGGTGACACATCCCGACCGTGATTACTTGGGCATTTACATTTCATTCGTCGTGCCCGACGGATTCCCCCCGGTTACGCGGCGAGCTTCGGCTGTTGCCAAAATCGGCCGAGTAACGTTATTAAGCGTCGCCTTTAAACGTGTTGAGGGAGGTGGGGTTGAGGCATTATGGGGGCGTTCGTGTTCAAAATGGGATTAGCGTCCGTCAAGCCGCCGCCGTTTTTTCTGCACGTGAATTCACGGATATACGTACAAGCGCACGGGTGTAGAGCTACGCGTTGTTTGTTTGTGTGTGTGTGTGTGTGTGTGTGTGTCAGCGCCGATGTTTACTCCACCAGTGAGTGACCTTTGAACTCGACGACAGCCATCAATCACACCTCTCTCTCTCACGTGTGCTCCAACCTCCGCTCCGCCACCACCACCACCGCCACCATCACCACCACCATCACCATCACCACCATCGCACCACCACACCGCCACGTCTTATATCTGGTTCGTCACTCTTTTTCACGGAATAGAAACATCTGTGTGTTTGGGAGTCATTCTTCCAAAGGCCTCTCTGAACACGTGGCGGGTCGCCTGCAGCTGTATCTCCCGTGCATCTGCGCCTCATCTCCGTATCTCCCTGTCCTCCCGAGTCTCCCTGCCTCGGTTTACCTTCGCTGCGTTTGCATTTCCCCTAAACAACGACGACAACGACGACAACAACAACAACAACAACAATTCGAGGAAATATGACGTCTAACCTGGCAAGGAGTGACGTCTAACCTGGCAAGGAGTGTCAAAATAATCCACACGCAAAACAGCGATATACTGTAGTACCTCCGCGCAAGAATGCGGCAACATTCTGACAGAACGTCTTTAAAAAATACGCACACGTCCATCCAAGCCCACCTCTTTATCAAATAACTGAATAGATGGATGATATGAATGTGTGTGTATTATTCATAAATGTATTCAAAGGGAGAGACGCGTGTGTCGTGCATCCGAAAATAGCTTTAAACGCGAAATACATTTTGTGGTGATGAGGTCTAATCTGACTCCATATTTCACTCTGAGCTCGGTCACTCCGCTGTTTAATGGGCCATTCCGGTGTAATTTCATGTCATCACCATTAACCAACAGATTTATCCCGCGCTCAACAAAGTTTTTGCGTCCGCATTGTTTGCTTTACGAGTTTAGCTTCCGCCGCCTCTAGTGTTTACGGTGACAGTGTGTAGAAAAACAATTACCTGTATGTCTTTGGCGAGTGAAGGTAATTCAGCCTTGAGAAACACGTCTTTCATTCTGTTGGAGATATTTAAGTATCGGGACATTTACTGTACATTTGTGAATTGACATCCGATTCCTCCATCTCTGTGACTGTGTTCTATGAGCCACCATGTCTCTGTCTGGCGCTTAAATTAAAGAACAGTCCACTGTAGAACATACCATTGTGGGAGTGTGTGTGTGTGTTTGGTGGCTGGCTTCATTGGCCCCGCCCCCCCTGACTCTAACTGGACCAGGAGAGGCTGTAGCCCCACCCCACCCCAGACTCTAACTGGGCCAGGAGAGGCTGTAGCCCCGCCCACCCCTGACTCTAACTCAGGCCAGGTGAGGCTGTAGCCCCACCCACCCCCCAGACTCTAACTGGGCCAGGTGAGGCTGCAGCCCCGCCCACCCCAGACTCTAACTGGCCAGGTGAGGCTGTAGCCCCGCCCACCCCAGACTCTAACTGGGCCAGGTGAGGCTGTAGCCCCACCCACCCCAGACTCTAACTGGGCCAGGTGAGGCTGTAGCCCCGCCCACCCCAGACTCTAACTGGGCCAGGTGAGGCTGTAGCCCCACCCACCCCAGACTCTACCTGGGCCAGGTGAGACCAATTAAGCCAGCCACCAAACACACACACACACACACACACACACTCCCACAACGATCTGATGAGGAAACAGGACGGCACAATGTAGAACATGCAATGTTTGACTCGTAGAGTTTGAAGATGGATGGAAGTTCAAAAGGCACTCAGGCAAGTTATAGTCACGGGAGCATATACAGTATCTACCAATGCCTGTTCACTGTGTTACATGATGACAAGGCAGATTTTAGGCAATGGGGGAGAAGTTAAAATTAGATCAGTGTGGTCCTTTAAGTAGTCAGGAGAGTAATGGAATTAGCATAATGCATAGTTTAGTTCCATCCCCATTGCAATATCCAACATCTGATCCTGCTTCATGTTTAATGGTAAAAGAAAAAGGGCCTCAAAGAGGAATCTTCTTTTTCAGCGCGTCAGCGAGAACAAATTACATTCTTATTTGATTCTCATGAAGTGCAAAACTTTGCGTGTCCGTCTCCTCTTCTGCGGTTCCGGCCGCTCACCGGAGATCTGCGGGATTTCTGCTGAGTTTGGTTAAGAAAGTGAGAAAAGATCTTATCAGATTCCACGGCCTGCCGACCATGTCTTGTCTGTTCAAAAAAGGACCTCACATTTTCATCGGATGAAACGTTTAAGTTGATCCCGTGACGTCCGGCACAACACACACACACACACACACACACACACACACACACACACACACACACACACACACACACACACACACACTGTCTCAAGCGCAGCGGTTATTTATGTGAACGATTGCGGACGAGTGTCGAGGTACTTCGAGGGACTTTATTGAGTAAGTGTGTGCAGACAGTGCAGTCCGTTACCGAAGCATTAAAATCAACATAAATGGGAATTGACCTTTTAGCTTCTCGGCTCGTTCTTTCTAAAAAAACGCGAGACTACGTCGTACCAGACCGTCGCAAATTAAATCCTGACATTTCTTACCCCGATCTTCCCGACGTCGAGACCTGTCCTATTTTTACCTGCGTATGCGTCATTTCACTCGAGTCTAGAATGAGGTGTGATTAAAAAAAGTTGGCCATCCTCACCGTTATTATACTGTTTATTTATGTATTTATGTATTTATTTGTATATTTGTTTGTGTATTTGACAGCGACAGGGTATTGCTTCTTAGCTGTACCAGAGATATCTGAAAGCTGCATCTGTCTTCCCTGGGCAGGGAAACGGAGAATGAGATCTCTGTTCACAACACGAAAAACTGTCGTGTCTGTTGATAAAATATATATATACAGTATATATTATAATATTATAATATGAACATATGCTAATTGAGCACATGTTCACTTGAGCACATGTTCACTTCATGGCTTCATCAGAAACCTTCAAGAAATACAAAACTAAAGAAACAACGCAAGTAATGGAGAAGGAGACGTTAAAAATAAACGAAGAGATTGTGCCGCAGTCGTCACTCATAACTCTGCGTGTGTGTGTGTGTGTGTGCGTGTGTGTGTGTGCGTGCGTGTGTGTGTGCGTGCGTGTGTGTGTGTGTGTGTGTGTGTGTGTGTGTGCGCAGATGGTATTAGTGAGGAGGCGCAGGCCAGTTGGTCTTCATTAACCTCTTTATTCTGCACTCACACCACCACCACCTCCACCACCACCACCACCACCCGTGTCAGTCGGGCGGTGGTGGAGGCGGTGGTGTTGGTGGTGGTGGTGGTGGTGTCACCGACGATGGTGGCGGTGATGTGCTCTAAACGGGGGAACGAGCAGCGATGGAGGTGGAGGTGGAGGAGGAGGTCTGGGGTGGTGAAAGGGAGTCTCAGTCGCAGTGAGAGGAGGAGGAGGAGGAGGAGGAGGAGGAGGAGGGGGGGAAGTGAAGGTGGAGGTTGGCGGTCGTGAAAGGAGAGAGCAGAGCAGTGAGAGGAGGAGGACGACGAGCAGGAGGAGGAGGAGGAGAAACAGAGAGCTAGAAGAAGAAAACCCCAAAGGAGGAGGAAGAACTCAAATTTGAAGTAAAGCAATCAACAGAGGCGATGCATGGCCTATACGTGTGTGTGTGTGTGTGTGTGTGTGTGTGTGTGTGTGTGTGTGTGTGTGTGTGTGTGTGTGTGTGTGTGTGTGTGTGTGTGTGTGTGTGTGTGTGTGTGTGTGTGTGTGTGTGTGTGTGTGTGCTGTCTGCGTGCTCCCTCTTGATATGATAATTATTGGTGTGTGTCTGCGGCTGCAGGGACGTGTCAGGTGGTCCATTTAAAACTCACTCTCCGTGTGTGTGTGTGTGTGTGCGTCTGTGTGTGTGTGTCTGTGTGTGTGTGTGTGTGCGTCTGTGTGTGTGTGTCTGTGTGTGTGTGTGTGTGTACGTGATAACGTTATCTTTAAAAGCTGCTTTCTCCATCTTGACTCTTCGGTGTTCGTCGCGGGAGACCTTTTTATAATTTGTTTACGTTTTATTGGTGCTTATTTAGTGTCCTAAATGACGGGTTTTTTACACTTCATGCATAGCAAAGATCTTTTAAAGCTCATATCGACGAAATGTACCCGTGTCTCGTGATACTCGATTTTGTGTTTTCTAAACTCTAACTAAATGCAAATAACCACATGGATCATTTTTATTTTGGGTAAATTAAGATCCTCAAATCAGAATCAGAATCAGAATTGCTTTATTCGCCAAGTAGTTTTCACATACGAGGAATTTGCTGTGGTTGTTGGTGCATACAGACAACATAAGAGTAATAATAATAACAGTTAAAAAGCATTAAAAAGCAAGTTAGCAGTTTAGACCTAAACTACTAAATAAAAGGAGTTTGTCATCACACACATTTCTTATTTCCTATTTAGCCTATTTTACGTTTATATTGAGGAAATCTACCTCGTCTTAGACAAAGAATGAGAGTTATTATTCTGAAGAAAGGTTTCCAAGTACAGTCACTTCTTGTGCTGTAAAGAGCACCATGGCATCCATCCACCGGTGCTGATGTCTCTGTGGACGACAATGGAAGACAAATCTGTGTCCTCCTCTCTGGACAAACCATCGGAGGACCAGAGGAGAACGCTGGCGATTTCAGCGTCGCAATATTGGCCGCGTTTCCACCCTTTTTGGGCTGATTGCGTCGGCCGGACGGAAAATTGCGTTGGGCTGGGAGATGGGAGACATTCGGTGTGCTTTTGTCACGACATTTGGCGGGTTTTGGAAATATTCGGACAACAATTTTACCAAAATAAGCAATTATTGTCTGGTCAACAACACAGTGAATCCACTTTGTTGTGTGTACTCTATTTGTTCCGTGTACTACAGTATGCTGACTCATTCTGAGAACGTTCTAGAGGTTCTGATTTGTCTATTCTTCATCTGTCAGCCAGCTTTTTTTCTTTTAACCTTTATTTAACCAGGCAAGTCACGAAGAACAGATTGTTATTGACAGAACAGTACAGTACGGTTCAACATGTACTTACTGTATGTACGTAGTTCTTCAAGTTGTGAACATTCTTCAACTTTAAGAGGAGACATTTAATCGGTGTAAAGATAAGGTTGTTTTTATGTCGCCTATTTGCACTGCGACTGATTTAGTTCATTGCAGCTGATTAATTGCAAGCCATTTACTGATCAGTTTAAATACCAGTTGTTAAAGTGATTGATGAGTTGAATGTGTACATCGATCAGTGTTTTATCGTAGCTCTCGTTTAATGTCAATATTTTATGACTTTAGTGTGTTTGCGCTACGACACCAGAGGCGGCGCAATTTGTGAGTTTATCAAACGTTTTGTCTTCGTTTATCCGGTGCAAATACGAAGCTTCATTTGCCTCTGATGTGTTTTCTATTGCGTGACGTAAGGTTATGGTTCGGGTTTGGGTTTGTATTGAGCCTGGCCGGCTTTTTAAGTTGTGCTCGCGCTGGAAACTCTGGTCGCTCTGATCTGGCAACGCTGGCAGCTTTAAGATCCCGGCAATGAAAATGACGAAACGTCGCCTCTCCTTATCGACACGAGGCAACGGGCAAGTGGCCGTCGCCGTAAACATCGTGTGCGGAAAGCCCATCGAAACTGGCCTCCGTGGCGGCGGCGGACTCAGGCCGTTCACAGCCGGGGCCGAGAACGGCTCTCTGCTCGCTGCGTGGCGCCGCGCCGGAACCTGGGCCCAACGAGATTGTTTTTCGGAGATATAAATCACGTTTAAGGACAAAAAACAAATCACGCGGCGTTATCAGATCACTCATGACATCTTCATAGCGCCGCGCTTTTAAAACCAAACCCGCGCCGCACACGCAAACAAATCACACGGATCGCTCGGCGACAGCTTCGCCGGTCTCCCGCTGAATTGTAAATAATTCATCGGGATAAACGTCCGCTCGCCGTCTCAACGTGACGTTTATGATCGGACGGCAGATCACCGCGCGGACCCCCGGCGCGCCGAATTGACGCTTGTGAGTCGCGTCGCGGTTTTTCGCACAAAATATCTAAACCTCGGTTTAATATGATAAATACTTCATGGGTTACGCGGTGCAGGACTCGGGACTCGGGAGTCAGCTACCACCACCACGATACGCTGGTAACACCTCGTGGCAGATGTGTGGAACGTGCCGGGGAGGAGGAAGAGGAGGAAGAGGAGGAGGAGGAGGAGGAGAAGGTGGAGGTGGTGGAGGAGGAGGAAGAGGAGGAGGAGGAGGAGTAGGAAGAGGAGGAGGCGGCGGAGGAGGAAGAGGAGGAGGAGGAGGAGGAGGAGGAGGAGGAAGAGGCGGAGGAGGAGGAAGAGGCGGAGGAGGAGGAGGAGGAGGAGGAGGAAGAGGAGGCACAACAGCAGCAGCAGCAGCAGCAACAGCAGAGGCAGAGACACTCATGCATTACGTACATAAATAAGTGCAGCCTCAGCTCCTGCGGAGATGGAGGGGGAGGCGGCCAGAGGGGGAGGCGGCCAAAGGGGGGGGTGGGTGGGGAGGGGGGCAGGTCGATTTATTTCCATCCGGCGTGGCGGCAGCGGCCAAGGCATGCGAAGCACAACGGGAGACGCTAGCGTGAGTTATGGCGGCGGGGGGGGGAGTTAAGGTAATCTGTCCACGCGGTGACCACGCTGCTGGACTGTCTCCGCACGTATGTCCACATCCGAGGACACACACACGGACGCCACACGGATCCAGAATGCCCCCCAACACCCACCTTGTTCCTCATTGTTCTTGCAGTGCGACACAAACGATAAGAACTATAGAATATTATATGGGGGCGGCAGTAGTTCAGGAGGTATTATAAGAGCGGGTGTCTGGCAACAGGAAGGTTGCTGGTTCGATCCCCCGGGCTCCTCCTCCTCCTAGCTAAGTGTGGAGGTGTCCCTGAGCAAGACACCACCTAACCCTACCTGCTCCTCCTAGCTAAGTGTGGAGGTGTCCCTGAGCAAGACACCACCTAACCCTACCTGCTCCTCCTAGCTAAGTGTGGAGGTGTCCCTGAGCAAGACACCACCTAACCCTACCTGCTCCTGACGTGTTGGTTGTTACCTTGCATGGTTGGCACCGCCGTCGGTGTATGAATGGGTGAACGTGTGGATAAAAGCGCGATATGAACGCAATCCGTTTACCATTTATATTGTTTTAACAGAGCAAAGCACACAGAGCGTTAATAGAGTTGTTTGAGCAACTGGTATTTGGTGTTTTGGTATCTGGTATTTTCAGCAACCTCTGGCACAAGATTTTCCTTCAGGAAGTTCTATCTCATCTTATCTTGTCTTAAGTCTGTTTTGTAGTCTTGTACGACAACAACAACAATAACTATATTTTTCCTGAACTGACTAAATCGCCACCGATGTACATATTGTGCGCCAATTCAAGCCTATTTGACCTTTTTTCACCTCCCATTTGAGACAACAAGTTGTCATTGTTGTGACAAATCAATCCGCAAACCAATCACAACAATTAAAGCAAGTATTGATTGAACTGCGTCAGACCGGTCGGGTGACGAGCTCGAGCCGGGCGTTCGTCACGCCGTATGGAGACGAGACAAAAAGCGGCGGCGAGCGAGCACTGAATTTGAACATTGAATTTGGCAGCATAACCCTGAAGTTCACGAAGTTCGTGATTACTGTGTGCGGACGAGACATTGAATCCTTAAATATATCTCTGTCTTCCATTTCCAAGCTTCCAAGATGCTAACTATAGACAATAAGTAAGTCAGTACGTTTATCGTCATTAACTCGAGTCAGGCGCAAACATTACACTCGGTAAACATTGGAACACCATCCTGTTCAAATCAGAACAAGTGTTTTGTGAAATAGTTTTGTGCGAGCAGATTTGTTAATGATTGCTCCTTTTAAATTGTCTCCAAATCTATCTGTTGTTTCCTAATAGCTCACAGCTGCTGTAATGCACACACTTACAATCGGCTAAATAGGAACCTAGGAAATATGTGTGATTACAAAATCCTTTCATTGAACAGTTTAGGTCTAAACTGCTGTCTTTGAGGATCTCAATTTACCACAAATAAAATGTCTTTTATTTCGTCCAAAGCGACTATTTGTCCAAAGTCATGAATTGCGATTCGCAACCCAGTCCCAGTAACTCATTAGCAGTCTATAATGTGTGTGTCCTTGCTTGTGACTGTGTGTGTGTGTGTGTGTGTGTGTGTGTGTGTGTGTGTGTGTGTGTGCGTGTGTGTGTGTGTGTGTCTGTGTGTATGTGGGTGTGTGTGCGCGTGTGTGTGCGTGTGTGTGTGTGTGTGGTGTGTGTCTGTGTGCACGTGGGTGTGTGTGTGTGCACAGTGGTGTGTGTGTTTGTGTGCACGCGCCCCTTGTTCAGTCATCCATTAACAATGAACCCCCCCCGAGCTCGGAGGGAGAACCTAGAAATGAAAAGACTAATCTTGAGAGGAGGCTCGACAGAAAACAAAGAAAAACAGACAAACAAACAAACAAAGACGTGGCCTGAACCGCCGACCTGACCCAGAAGAGATCTTTTGACCTCACGGCGTTCCAGAGGAGAGCGGTTGAAGCCGGAGGACAGCGACCAGAACCAAACAAACAAACAATCGTCTTGAACAAACAAACACAAAGTTCATCCAAGCTCTGCGGAAGCACGTCGGCTGATGCTGACGTCCCCCAATGACATCAATTTTGACGCTTTCATTGACATTCTGATGAGGGTGACGGTCCAGATGCAGAGAGGGGGTTAAAAAACGGATGATTCTCGGGGACCGAAGGGCGACGGTGGCTCGTGGAGACTGCTTGTGTCTTCTCACAGAGTTTGCTGAAACATCCACGATCCACGATCCCACAATCCCCCGGTTCCACTAACTCTACAGAAACTCTACAGAACCCCTTCCTCCTCCTCCTCTTCCTCTTCCTCTTCCACTCTCAGAACTGTGTTCTCTTTGTAGCTGTGGACTGACAGCGAGTCCAGGACCGCTAAGACTGGCTTCTCATATTCTCTCTCCAACCCACGGACAACTTCTTTCCCCCAAACCGCCATTAAAAATGTCCACATCGACACAAACCACTCTTCCTCAACTTTCTCGTTTTCGTACGTACAGTATAGGCTTTCGGAAAAACCGCATTGCATCTTTTACAACGTTGCTCTCACTTTTACGAGAAATAAACACACTTAAACGCGGAGGTTGGGCTTGTGGTCGATTTTACACGTCGGGGGGGGGGAGAATTGCTCTGCTCACGCGGTGAAGCGGTAAAGTTTCTCCTTAAGATGACATATTCTTTATTGTTTATTGTGACTCCGGGCGCAGTGTGTGTCCTCTGCTTCGAGGTCCTCTCGCTTTCCCGGCGAGCGGCGGCCGGGCCGCGGCGGCACGACGCCCGCGGTAACGCTCCGGGGTCAAGGGCGCGGCCAACGCCAGTGTCTTGACAATTGTGAGCGCTAAAAAAAGCCGTTCCCTTAAGCTATCGGCGTTCATGCGAGCTTCAAATCGTATTTCTGGCCACCGCAACAATCGTCATAACCTTTAGAGACCGCGGCGCCGCCGTTGACCGAGGTGACTTTGAGTTGTACTTTATTACAGGGTCACTGAAAGGTGATGTTGGAGGCGGGCGGCGGGCAGGGAGACGGTGAGCAGTTAAGACGATCCGGACCTTGCTAAACAGCGGCGCAATTCCTCCAGAGACGGTGAGCATTTAAGAAAATCAGTGGCAGGATATCTAAAAATCAATTTCACCGCACGGGTTCAAGATTGAAGAAGTTTAATTGCCGCATACGCTTGCAGGATGTGCAGTGAAACGAATGGGTTGAGAAATAGAACAGGTTTGATTTGTTCAAATGATTTGCCTCACTGTGGTCTAATTGTTGAACTTAAAGTCACGGGGGTGACAGTCTGTCCATGTCATGTTAATGTCCATAACATGTTCATTTATATGAGTCAATTTGGTTAAATGGCCTTTACTTTACCTTTTGAATGTAATGTTTAGTATGCTTAGTCCGCATCACCATGTTTCCCTCTATATTTACATATGAACACAACATTTAAATAAAAGCAACGATTGCCATCGAGCACTTCAACAAACATATGTTGTAATATAAATGTTTAACTCACACAGACATTTCAAATAGGAATCGGGATGGTCCGCCACACGACGCAAAGCAGCATCTGTACAGCAAACAGCCGCGCGTTATCCCTTCCCATGTGGTGACGGATCCTCTGCCTAATCGCCGGTTTAATGGAAGATTAAATTAAGGAACACATTTACATTACTGAGCATTGTTCTTCTGGAGGATATGAAGCCTCCACGAACGCACCAGCCTTCTGCTGTTGGAGACACAGACCACATCTAGTCTCATCTCGCCAGCTCATATCAACTGTTAAATGCACAGTTATACATACAGAAAGCTTTATGTTGTGAGGGCCTGATACCTGATCCATGATCCATGATCCATGCGCCACACGGCTGCAGAGGCCTGGTGTGGTACTGCAGCACCTGGAATAATTATGAGGAAACTCCGCCCCCAACCGGGACCTCGCATTGCCTCTGCCCAGGTGTGGCCAATTAAGGGCCAATTAAGCTTGGGTGAGAGGACACTGGAGGCCAAGACAGTCCACTGGGCCGGCCCCAAGGGGTTAAGCGGCCGCTGGCCACCCTGTTTGGAACGAGTGGCTTTATGTTGGACTTTATTGGGATTATGTCGCATTGAATGTTTGTTTGTTGTGCTGCAACCCAGGCTTCGCTCTGCTTTATTCCGACCGGTCCGCCCACGACACTCTCGTCTCGCAAGGCCGGCCGCCACGATGTTTAAACATGACGGATTTACATATTATGGCCACTTGTATAAGCAACCTATAATGAGGGAACTGGCATGTCTAGCCACCAGCTTCTCGTGTTTGGTATTCTGTTGTTGTGCTGTTTAAATGAAGTCTAAATAGCCAAGGATATTTTATGTGTGGTTGTGTCGTGTGTCGTGCATTTTACACATTTAATGGGGGGGCTGTGTTTTTCATGGACGATGTGCGTCCTTTGTTCATTTCTGTTCTGTTAAAAATCTACACAAATGTAAGTTAAAGACATCATTGTGTCTTTCTCTCTTTCACCCTTGTGGAGGTGACCTGTCCAGTTACCTCTACAGATAATGGCTACCATGTCACTGAACCACAATGAATGACAAAGTCTGTCATCAGATGATTGAATTGGTTCATGCAACTTCTCTCTGTATGTTTTAGTCGACATATTGTCTGGTTTAGGTACATGCCGAGGAAGAGTTAAGATTCCCAATGCCACATATTACAGGACGTGTTTAAATTCCACCTTCAGACAAGGATGTCTCGAATTCAAATATGTCACAATCATCATAAAACACACTCGGTCCCGGTTTTGCGTCATCAGAGAACATTCTGTACTCGGTGGCGGCGTCGGAAAAAAAAATATGGTTCTGCAGCGACATCAAACCGAGGAACATTTGTTTAGCAGCCATTGGGATCGACTGTGCTTTGTGACTTGTTCCAGGGATTACTGTTGGAATCGGAAGGCCGTGACTCGGTGGAGATCTCTTTATCTTAAAGGAGCCAGTGCTGTTTTCCGAAAGCCCAAAGCACGAATACGACATGAACGTGTCAAATGAATTCTTTTTGACATTTAGAATGAATGAATATGAATTCATATGTAGTCCGGGCTCACGCGTAGCTTAACTTTGTGGTTCTCTCGGAAGTTCAGCCAAAAGCCTTTTTCACGCTGCCCAGTTATTGCCGTCTTGGCCAGAGGTTCTCTGAGCTTATGAGAGCTGAGTTTTAGTGATGCTGTCGCAATTGCAGAGAGAACTCCTGTGAACTGATGTCCGGTCTGGCGCCACACACACACTCACACACAACCCTTGTTGTTTTCACACATAATTGTCCAAGGTGATGTTTAGCGGTGTCGTCAGAACGTCACTAAACTCTAAACCCCTGGATGTGTAGTAAGTTTGGATGCGTAGTATTTCTGGATGTTTACTACGTGTGGAAGTGTACTGTGTGTGTGTGTGTGTGTTGTGTGTGTGTGTGTGTGTGTGGTGGATGTGTCACCCGTGTGGATGTGCAGTATTGCGGTACAGAGGTGCAGAGGACGAAGTGGTTTCTAAATGCAGATGAGGCCGGGAGAAAGTCGAAGTCGAAGTCGGAAGCGACCCGCAGAGTTAGCGTGAGATGGATGTCCGCTAACGTTAATTCTCGAGTGTCTATTTGACTTTGGTTGCAGCCTCCCTGACGGATGCGGGTGAATGTGGAGAACCGACCCAACATCATGGCCTCGCTTAAGTGCTTTTTTGGCAGATGGGATCCTCTGTGTGTTTTATGCATGCATTGTGTGCGTGTGTGTAAATATATTTTAAATATACATATTTATGTGTGTGTGTGTGTGTGTGGTTTGAAATGTGTGTGTGGTGTGTGTGTGTAGTTTGAAATGTGTGTGTGTGTGGTGTGGTTTGAAATGTGTGTGTGCACATGTGGTTTTAAATATGTGTATGTGTGTGCATTGGTGTGTGTCTGTGTGTGTCTGTGTGTATTGCCGTCTGTGTGTGTGTGGTGTGGTGTGTGTGTGTGTGTGTGTGTGTGTGCGTGTGTATAATTATGCACAACATGATTTAAGGAAGCCCTTCCAAGAACCGCCTTCCTGAGGTGAATGTAAAGCAGCCTCTTGCTCACTGCCTCCGCCCGCTCCGTGCCTCCTCCCTGCCTCCACCCACCCCTGCCTCCACCCGTGTCCATCACACCTGCCTCCGTCTCCACCCACCCCTGCCTCCACCCGTGTCCATCACACCTGCACGAAAGTCCGGGGGGGCGTCGGCCCAGGTAGACATGGGGGGGGGGGGCGTCAGCCTAGGTAGACAGGGAGGGGGGGGGGGCGTCGGCCTCGACCTGGGGGGGGGGCAGCCAGACGCCAGCCACTCATGCTAGTAGCGGGAGGCAGAGGAGGTGGGAGGCAGACGTGTCGATGATTTCCCTCCTCTACCGCGGTGCCCTCTGTGCATCATTGGGCTGCTATTGTATTAACAGGGCGCCGTGGATAACCTGGAGGCGGCGGTTGAAACTTTTACGGCCGGCAGTTAATCACCCGCCCGCGAGCGCGTGATGAGATGTGTATCGTCGGTATTGTTTTCTGTTACTCCCGTGTCATATTTGGCCCTTAACTCCGACGCGGCGGCGGCGGCGGCGGCGGCGGCTTCTTGATTTATGACGCGCGCACAGACAAGCTCAACTGGGAGGCTTGAGCGCGCCACCGCTGTTAGCATCATTAGCTAATATCTATATTCACCTCCGCCGAAGCATCAGTCACCCGGACAGTTGTTGAACGGCTATTATCAGTGAATGATGGAGACTTAATGACGGGGATGAAGGGAGCACCTGTGGCCCAGGCGAGGTCTGATCGGCAGCGCGAGGCCCTGTCTCGCTACCTGGCGAACGTCGGAGAACCGTCCTCGGGTTAAAGGACGGCAATATCTGCGCGATGTCCGCGTAATTGTGATCTATCGCGATGGCCGGCGAGTGCTGTTGTTTTGAACAAAGTTTGCATTCAGGCCGTAAACGGTTTACGGTGTTAATAGAGCCGATGACTCGCGTCTCATTACGCTCCCTGCGAATTTAACACGTTGTGTGTGTTAATAGCGTGTGAAGCTATTAGCGAGACAATTATGCGCTGTGAGCGCCGGAGACACGAGTAAAAATCCAACCCCCGACCAAACAAACTAAATGTCGGTGATGGTGAACGTGAGGGAATAATCTCGTCGTTTGTTTTATTTGATTGTAATTGAGAAATAATCACACAAACTCCAAACGTACTTGAGTGTGTGTTCTACGCAACCCCGTAGCTGCTCAAAGTTAAGGTACACTTGCTATGATGGACTTGCAGTTGCAACTCAAGAGTCCTCCACGGACTATTTTCATTAATAAGAAGCCACTTAGCCTGATTACCCAGACACATACACACACACACACACACACACACACACATGCATACACACACACACACACACACACACACACACACACAGCTACACACATCCCACAACACAAACACACATTACATACACACACACACACACACACACACACACACACACACAGCATACACAGACACACACACACACACACACACACACACACACACACACACACACACACACACTCACTCTCCTACTCCTGTGTGGAAGCCTGAATGGTAAATTGATTGTATTTATATCACACTTTTCAGACGTGTGACCACTCAGAGTGCTTTACAACCGTTGCCTCACAGTCACCAACCCAATCATGAACACATTCAGACTCCGGCGGTGGTGTCTGTCGCAGAGACACCACCACCACCACCACCTCCACCACCACCTCCACCTCCTCCACCCGCCACCTGTACCACCACCACCTCCACCACCACCACCTCCTCCACCGCCACCTGTACCACCACCACCTCCTCCACCGCCACCTGCAGCACCACCACCACCACCAGCTGCACCACCTCCTCCACCGCCACCTGCACCACCACCACCTCCTCCACCACCACCTGCACCACCACCACCTCCTCCACCACCACCTGCACCACCACTACCACCTACACCACCTGCACCACCACCTGCACCACCACCACCTCCTGCACCACCACCTGCACCACCACCACCACCACCACCAGCTGCACCACCACCTCCTCCACCACCACCTGTACCACCACCTGCACCACCACCTCCTCCACCACCACCGCCTGCACCCACCACCCAGCAAGGTCCCAGGCCAGTGGCTGCCGGGCCGGTCAGTCAGTGGCTGTGCAGCATTAATCTGCTCTGACACGTGACTTTTCTCCACCCTCCACCCTCCACCACCCCCACCCACACCCCCACCCACCACCTCTTGGAGAGAGAGGAGTAAGGGGGAGAGATGCTGGGGGAGAGAGGGTATAGGAGGGCCGATGGAAACCAACATCTCTCTGAGCTGAGCTGTCACATCGGCTGTCCTCCCAACGTCTCCGTGGCGCTTTCGCGTTTTTCATCAGAGACATCAGAGTGCTCTCGGCCACCGCCTCCTCGCCTCCTCCTCGCCTCCTCCTCCACCTCCCCACCTTACCTCCTCCCCTCCTCGCCTCCTCCCCACCTCCCCTCCTCCCCAATTTTTGTGAAAGTGAAATATAGCACTTAGAAATACATTTACATTTCTGGGTCTTAAAATGGTAAATTTTCACTTTCTCGATCAAGATCAATAAATACAATCTCTCACTCTCTCTCTCTCTCTCTCTGTCGATCAATCTATCTATATACAGTATCTATCTATACAGTGTATACACTGCATACTGTGTACAGGCCTGTATACTGTATACAAACTGCATATGAATAATTAGACGTGATATACAATTAAATATACTTGGATATAATTATGACTTGTCATCACTCCTGTCACCGCTTAAGCAAAATCTCCGGCTGCAGTTTTTCTAATGAAGCCGGGTTTTTAGCACTCCGTACGCCGTACACAATACAGCCACTTACGGTGTCAAAAAATAATGATTGATTTCCGCTTTTTTTTTCCCCGTGCAAATGGCGCGGCGTCTGTCATTCATCCGCGTCAGCCTGACCTCGGTACCTTACCGCAGCAGTTTACCGGAGTACAACGGCGAACATTAGCGCGAGCGTCTTTGTCACTAAATATTAACAGCGGCCCATTTCATGTCTGTAGGATTATGATGTCGGCTGTAATTACAGTGCGGGCGGCGATGATTAAAAAGAGGGTGCCTTCAAGGTAAAACAAAATGAGAGAGAGGAGAGAGCGGGGAAAAATGGGGCAGCGAATGGATGCTCTTAAATGATCAACTCCAGGCTATTAGAACATCAGATATGCTAACGAGCGACTCCCTCCCGCGTGTGTGTGTGTGTGTGTGTGTGTGTGTGTGTGTGTGTGTGTGTGTGTGTGTGTGTGTGTGTGTGTGTGTGTGTGTGTGTGTGTGTGTGTGTGTGTGTGTGTGTGTGTGTGTGTGTGTGTGTGTGTGTGTGTGTGTGTGTGTGTGTGTGTGTGTGTGTGGTTTCGTCCCCATTCCATTCAGAAGCACACCAAGGACGTCGACATGTGTACTTGAGTACACCAGTGAGCGAGCGAGCGGGGCGGGTTAATCAGCCCCGTGGCCTTGCGACCTCGGCGGCGAGGGGGGGCCGCTAACGGGGGGGCCTGCGCCTAATTGACATCGTTAAGGTGCTTTCAGACGTTGAGGACGGCCACGTGTGTTTCCCCATAACCACGTGAAGGCAGGGAAACCTTCAGGGAGGCCCTCTGATTCTGATTCTGAGTCTGCTGTCCTGTGTCTGGTGTAGCCTAGTGTATAGAAGACAACAGAGGGCGGTTTAAACATTTGGACTCTCTCAAGGGACTGTCTAGTGTTTGACGGTGCTTTCACAGTTCATACTGTGATTTTATGTTCACATTGTTGTGTCTTTGCTCTGTAGGATTCCATCGGAGTTCATATTGCACAGAGTTGTGTTTAATTCATTTCTAAATTGTTGGCTGACACAAACACCATGGTCACGTGTTTCGGGTGCTCTGATAGCCCTGCACCGTGAGGCATCCAACCTTTGTTGAAGCCAGATCTAGTTTTACGGGTTGCCAGCCTACGGAGATCTCCGGAGTCCCAACAGAGAGCTGTGTAACTGATCGCCTTCATAGGTTGCCAGATTGACAATTTCAATGCTAACCTTTTGCTGACCTATCCCCCACCCCCCCCCCCTCTCTGCGCACGTTTGGCAACGTCTCTTTAGTGCGCCGTCACATCTCTCTCTCTCGAGTCGGTCACAAAACTATCTTGTTAACGTATCCTTGTGCATTTTTAAGTGGGGATCTGCCACGGTACCGGCGAGCTTTCATAGTGGGGGTGTATACACCGGCGTTTATCACCGGCGTATCACTGTGTGAAAACATTCACTTTGGATTTCGAGGTGGAATAAAGTAAAGTAATGGGCCGTGCTACACAGAGAGAGATCAGACTCGCCAAGATACACATCGCCTTCGTGTTTTGTGTGATCCCTGCTGATCCGCCGGGACTGGAAAAGTGTCGACGGAACGACTTACCTTGGAGAAATGAAACGATAAAAGCGGCAACGCTCATCACAGACCTTGTTTGAGTTAACGGTCCCCCCGTTATTATTAACGTCTCCGCTTTGACTGGCAAGAGGGCATAAAACCACACTGGCGACCGCACTTTGCTCATTAATATTCGTCAGAACATTAGCTCACCAATGGACCGCGGAGGTTCTTGGCCAATCGCGTGCCACGGAAGCCCACGGAAGGTGTGGCAGGGTTTTTTTTCTTCACTCACACAATCACAAGACAATGATGGACTCATAGTTCCCAGGTTCTCTCATCTCACCACCGATAGACGTTTCAGTTCTCGGTGTGAGTTCTCACTACATGACTTGCTGGTGTAGTTCTCAAGTTTCAATTTGTGAGTCCATGTTATGTACACACGTGCACACAAAGAACTCTCGTATGTTCAACCATGTAAAGTAAGCTGGTATCTGTTGATCTATTCAATGCGTCTGCCTTCTTCCATTGCATAACCAATATGTTGCTGTGCGCTGCAGCCTGAATTATGCGAGCGACTACCAAAGACCTACGAACCTAATCCATTTTCTTTTATCATTTGAGTTATTTGATTTGAATCTAAATTGAACTGAGATTGAACTGTGCACTTAACAAGTTACGAGCCTCAGTACCTTAAGTGCATTCAGTGATGAGACAGAAAGACAAAGTGATTATTCTGGTCGACGGGGGTCTCTACTAAAACGGTTTTAAACGTCTCATCTCATTACGCTCTCGCCCATCTCTCTCGTGAACTCAATAATCTCCTTGTTATGATAAATAATTCATGTTGACGGAATCAAATAAATGTTTTGAAGAGACGATCCGCGGAATATACCGACCCGGCCTCGTGGCGGAGACCTGAGCGTTTTGTTCTCCGTTCGTTAATGACGAGGCTGCTGATGATTTCCCCGCCGTAACAGGCTGCGAGTGTACCAACGGCGTCGTGGCAACGCCGCTAATCACCTCGCCAGCCACGTGGTGCTCGCTCGCTCGCTCGCTCCATCCAGCCCGCAATTAGCCGGCGCCACCGGCGTCCAAAAAACCGTCTCACCTCGCGAGCCAGCTGTTCCGAGGCTCATCGCCCGTCTAAAAGAAACGACGGAGACGAGCTAATACCGAATGGATGGCGGCCCACTTACAGGTTTCACCGCCGCGTTCCAGCTGGCATCCGCGGCCCCCCGACAGAAAGAGCCCCGCTAACCACCACCGCCGCCCCACCACCACCACCATCCCCCCCTACTCTTTCTGGGGCCCGACCAGACCCCCGCCGCCCGTACGCGTGGCTAAGTGTTGAGTCCTCGGCGGGGCGAGGATCGCTCCAGGCACGGCTGACAAGGCAAGTGGCCCGTCTCCAAAACAGAGCGGGGCGGTGGCGGTGGCGGTGGTGGTGGTGGTGGCGGTGGTGGTGATGACTGTCTCGCTCTCGCTGACACACTGACAACCGAGGGGCCTGTCACTCCACCACCACCACCACCACCACCACCACCGGGATCCAGATCCACCACCAACCACCCCTCAGAAACCGGGCAGGGGAGGCGTAGGTAAGCGGGTGGAGGTGGAGGTGGAGGTGTAGGAGGGGTGGACCGTGTGTCACGCCGAGGAACAGCTTCCTCAATTCCGTCGTGTCGGAGACAATTGAGAATCAATTCTCCCAACAACAAAAAACGGACAGAATTGGTGTCGACTTCCGAACCCAAACTGTTTCATTTGGGGAGCGTGTTTTTTTTTAAAAGCCGACAATTTAATTTCTTCATCCTGATCCATTTATAACCAATCCATGTGTACATTTATAACAAAGACGACGGGAAAATATAACTTACATTCACTTTGATAGAAGAAGTGTTGCATTCTGAGCGAGGTTAGGTACGATCTTCACAGAGAGTTTCCTTTGTTGCTTTTGAATGTATGTTTAGAAGGATACTGCAGGAGTGAATGGGCAGTAAGCATTGCATTGTACCCGTTGCATATGGCAATAAAGCAATCCTGAATCTTGAACCTTGAATTCACGCACTTGTGAATGACCAGCAAAACGGAATCCCCAAACTAATCGGAGAAGAGAGGCCCTGATTGGTCAGAAATGAGCAGGGAGGGAGTGGTCTAAAATCTAATTGATCTTAAACAGCACCTTTAATCTAAACGACCTGGTTTGGATAATGTTGATATTAAAGGCAATGCGTTGTACAGTCTGTATACACCTTGAATATCCATATCGTCAATGTACACAAAACATTATGTGAATATTTGATTTTTACATGGGAATATATTTGTATACTTGGACATTTTTTCTCTCTCGTTTACTGTTTTCCATGCTTTTATTCTTCTATTCTTCTATGCTTCTATTCGTCTTCCATTACGGTGGTTTATGGGGCTCTACGCCGTCTAATCCTTACGGTTCCCTGCTCCCCGATCGATAGAGACGGCAGTTATCAGTGTCGTGCAAGCGGTGTATCACACGTCCCGTCTTTCCTTCTCTTTAAACGGTGTTTTCCGGTTGCTTCTGCTCAACAACAACAACAACAACAACAGACTCCTTAACCTACACCAGTACTGTAGATGGGGGGCGCTTTTTTTCTGCAACCATTTTCCCCAAGAGAAGAGCAACAC
>PIJE02002483.1:55000-63566 GCA_002895965.2 Coryphaenoides rupestris | reverse complement strand
TCAGCTGATGATTCATTTATGTGCTTAAACCTATTGTACGCCGCCTCCCCCTGCTTATTCTGCAACAACAATAGGAAGTAATTTCCCGCCTGTTGATAAATTACACGCCTCCTGCGCTCACGGTAGCCATTGTGATGCGAGGCAAGTGTCTGGCTTACAAACAGGGAGGGATACATGGAGGACGGACAGACTGGGAAGAGAGGACGGAGCTGGGAATGTCCTGCACCTGCGGAACGCCTCCCGAAACGCTCTCTCTGAAATCGGACAAGGAAAACGGTTCACACCCCCAACGGGAACTCAACGATGATGATGATGACCACAACACGACAGTTTCTTTTCTCTCCGCCCTGACACGACGATCGATGTGTCGCCATTGGAACCAAACAACCTCGTGGAGAGACTTGGCGGAGAGACGGCTGGGGGGGGGGGGGCGGTTGCCGGGGGGGACGGGGCGGCGGGGGGCGGGAGGGAGGGGGGGGCGGGCTCGCGGGGGGGGGGGGGGGGGGGGCGGGCGGGGTGGTGGGGTGAGGTGGGGGACGCGGCGGTGGGGTCGGGGCGCGATGATGACACGATGATCGATGTGTCGCCATTGGAACCAAACAACCTCGTGGAGAGACTTGGCGGAGAGACGTCGCTGACCCGACGGTCGCTGGCACGAGACAGCAACAAGACGCAAGTCGCACTCACGAAGCCTCGCGGAACGGCACAGCGGCAATAAAACAGTGGCTGGTATCCTTCCGCGTCCAAGGCGCTATGTGAGCAACAAATGTGCCGCACGAAATCGCAAGATGACCCCGAGATGTCTCAGTCGGGGAGATGTTTGACGTCGGGCCCTTGGCTCTAGGGTGGACCACAACACACCACATACAGTACGAGGTACACAGCACCGTATACAGTATATAGTCGCGTCGATCCAGTGCGAATTCAATTGAATTTCAACTGTGTGACATCAATATGACGCTCTTTGGAACAGATCGTCCGTGGAATTGACTGCCAACTGTGATTACGAGGAGCAGTACCGTGGAAAAATGGAACGGAAGGCTGTCCTGTATGCGCTCTTCTTTATGCTTCAGTCAACTGGAATTGGCTGGTTGTTTGAGTTCTGTCATCTTGGCTGCTTCTTCAGTTGCTCAAACTTCTCCCCGGGCAACAAAACTTGGATAAAAGTCGTCGTATCTTCCTCCCGCATATCGTATCTAATGCATAACAGTTGTGGGTGGATTTGTGTTTTTGTTCAGTCCCCGAATGTAAGCACTTATAATCCTGTTCCGGGGGAAACGCCGGAAAAGCATTACATACGATACGTTTGTTTGAGTTGAAAAGTTTTGAATTGTACTCGTGCTGCATTTAAAGCACCGACATTATTTAGAAAGCTAGTTAAATTATACACCGCATGACTCATGAAATAAATATCAGTGTGCTGGGGGAACTCGAGGCTCTTTGCTCCATTTCGTCAGAACATTGTGTTTCCTTGCCGATTATTGTTCCAACCAAACAGAAACTCGCTTAAGCCCCGACTTGACGCTCCTTTTCATGCCGCTGCCTTAACCGCTACTCCGCTCGGAAAACCCAGGGTTACATAAGAATCAATCGACTCCAAAGTAGAAGTAATAGGCGACGACCATCACGGCAAAGTGAGTAGATTTTAATGAAATGTTCCAATTAATCTCATTAAGAAGGATCCGAACTCTCCGAGTAACTTCGGTGGATTTTTCCGAGGGATGCTCCCGCCAGATGCCGGCCTTCCGGTCGTGATCGCTCTGAGACTCTGAGGGTCCGTTCCCGCTCTACACGCGCGCCATTAACCCATTAGATATCATCTCTAGAACACAGTTTCAAATTAGTCCGAGGGAACACGAGCCGAGGGAACGCGGCGCATAACGCTAAACGCAACCGACGCATGAAACTAAACTCAAATTAAATGCATACAAATGTAGTTGGTTCTTTTTTTTGGGTTGTGTGCACGTTCACTTCCACTTCATTCACGTTATTGCTTCTAATTCCGTCATCGCCACGGTAACCTCTCTCTGTTGAGGCAAACAAAATGTTTCATGGATTTGTGTGTGCATGTTTGTGTGTATGTGTGAAAGTGCGTGTGTGCGTGTGTCTGTGTGCGTGCGTGTGTGCGCATGCCTCCCTGTTTGTAAGCCAGACACTTGCCTCGCATCACAATGGCTACCGTGAGCGCAGGAGGCGTGTAATTTATCAACACGCGGGAAATTACTTCCTATTGTTGTTGCACAATAAGCAGGGGGAGGCGGCGTACAATAGGTTTAAGCACATAAATGAATCATCAGCTGAAGCTGCTTCCCTCTCTCTCGCTCTCTGTCTGTCTCTCTCTCTCTCTCTCTATCTGTCTCTCTGTCTGTCTGTCTGTCTCTCTCTCTCTCTCTGTCTGTCTCTCTTTCTGTCTGTCTTTTCTGTCTCTCTCTCTGTCTGTCTCTCTCGATCCTATAGACTCACCATCAGTGTCTCGATCTTAATTTGGACGCCTTATATTTTTCACATTTTGTCCCCCGTCTCCCGTGGAGTTGGTTCATTGAGAGTGTTTGTGTCAAGCCTGTGCTTTGTTTCACTCTGACTCCTGGAGGCTGGATGTGTTTATTAGAGAGCCGTGCGCAACTCACTCTCATTTCTCACGGTTGAATAATCATCGGCCGACGCGAGCGAATAATCACTTCCTCATGCGGCGCGGAATCCTGGAGACTGCATTACACCCGACATATTTGGAGCTACAAATTGTCTATTATTCGTGCAATTGATCCAATAGTAAGTATTGTGAAAGAATAGTCTAATAATACATTATTTTGACCCACCCCTGGAATAGCGTGACAATTCTTCTCACGTGTAACTTGCAGTCAATTTTTTTTGTGGCTGCTTATTTTAATGTATTTAATGAAATGTAAAATGAGAACGGGATACTTTCACGCAACCGTCATATGAACATTGTGTTCATGCTAAAAATGCTTCAAATTGGATTGACCTGTTTTTACCAATTATCCCTAAATGCTTCAGTGACGCTGAGGGATCTATCATTGCAACGCAGAGCTGTGTGGAGGGTTTTTTTTGCCAAAAAACAAAGCGTAGTATATGGCCAAACGGAAAGGATAAATGTCCCTGCATGTCAGAGTTAATTATGTCCAACACCTGTGCGTACCGTGTCCTGTAAGGACGCTGCGTTGACAGTCCACCAGTGTCTTCACCCATCACTGCCTGCAGGTGTCCGAAAGGTTTATGTGTGAACCCTTCAAAGTCTGGAGGGTGGATGAGACAGGTCTACTCTCCAGCACCTTCGTTACAAGACGACATCTATCTGGAGCTATCTGCTAGCGAGCCTTGCTTGTGAGCTGGTTTTACAATGTAATTTTGTGCTGTTGTCCAAATGTATGCATGGAACAATGCCGGTTATTGCTTCTTAATAAATGGGACTGATATGGTCCATTACTGTAGACATAAAAATTATGATTTGAGTCTGGCGTATTTGCACAGATAAATGTTTGTGAGAAGGTCCACACCATGGGCTAGATTTCTAATCTAGAAACAGAATTGCATATCTCTCACATCTTAAAGCTGAGAATCGGGCGTAATGGTTCTGGCAGGAGGAGGCGCACCGCACCGGGCTCTCCGGGCTCGGGGACTGCAATGCCATCCAAACTCGTTGCTTTTGGGTCGGAAAATAAATAGGAGAGCTTCACAAATACACTGCTTCAGATTACAGACCCCGGTCTGTCTCATGCGGTGAATGAGATGAGGAACAAAGCATTTACCATTTGTGGGAATGTATGCTGTACTGTGCGCCGGCCGACCTGAATGAAATGTCTACGAGGGTCCACTTAAAAATATACTGTATATGTTTGGGAAATTGTTGGAAACCACTGGTTGTGGTTATAACTGGTTCTGGTGATTATTAACTGGTTATTATGTGTTCCCTTGTGTCTAGTAAAATTAACACCATATTAGGTTGCTCCTTTCAGATCTGATCTGGCATTGGTTAAGGAAGTCCTTATGGACTTATGGACTATCCATACTTTTTTAATCAATGATGTGCATGTGACTGTGGTTGCAAAGCGCTATACACCTATGGTGTCTTTTGGCACAGCTATGAATTGAATAGCAGTAAAGTAAGTAAGTCCAGTGGCAATGGCATTTGTAACCCAATTATTGTCTGCAAATGCAGCCAAGGACCACATGACCCACAGGACCCGTCGCCCTGACCTCTTCAGGAATGAACATCAAAACCATCACAGACCATCTCCCGGGCCGCCTGTAGTTCGCTTACAAAGCCAACAGGAACCTGGATGGAACCTGGCCACCCACAACATTCTCCAGTACCTGGAATCTGCAGGAACCTTCGCAAGGATCCTTTCTGTGGATTTTACACCATCTTCCCGGCTCTGCTACAAGACCAGTTCTCCCAACTGAGCCTGCCTCACCTTCACCTGGAACCTGCTTTCTTTCTGTGCTTCTTTACGACGTTTAATATTGTCGCACTGCACCAAACACAGACAAAGACAAAATCCTTGGATGTAATAAAGTTGTCAAAGACCTACAAGTCAGAGGCAGAGGCTTCGACAACATTACAGTATTTGTGCTGCCGGACTATTTGGTAATTCCCATTTCTCTTTCATTTCTGTGTGTTCATGAGGAAATATGGCTTCATGCTTCATGTCATGGACAATGTTGTGTCTTTATTTTGTGGGATGTGGGTTAATTTTGTGCAAGTACGAGATCAAAATACATGTTATATTCATGAGTTATATTCATGAGTTATATTCCAATAAAGACCAGCAAACGTCTCCGGCTCGTTCCCTGTTCCTGTAATGTTCCTGTAATGTTCGTGTTTTGCCAGAGAATCGAGACATGAAACGTCACTATGAAGTCTGACTTGAGACGTTTCAGACATCAGTTCAGAGAGAGAACACACACACACACACACACACACACACACACACACACACACACACACACACACACACACACACACACACACACACACACACACACACACACACACACACACACACACACACACACACACACAACACACACACACACACACACACAACAACACACACACACAACACACACACAACACAACACAAACACACACACACAACACACACACAACACACACACAACACACACACAACACACACACACACAACACACACACACAACACACACACACACAACACACACAACACACAGACACACACACACACACACACACACACACACACACACACACACACACACACACACACACACACAACACACACACACACACACACACACACACACAGACACACACACAGACACACACACAGACAGACACCCACACACACAGACACACACACACACACACACACACACACACACACACACACACACACACACACACACACACACACACACACACACACACACACACACACACACACACAGCACACACACACACACACACACACACACACACACACACACACACACACACACACACACAACACAACACACACACAACACACACACACACAACACACACACAACACACAACACACACACACACACACAACACACACACACACACACACACACACACACACACGTATGTGTCATCAATAATAATATTCAAATAATATTTCAAAGCCATGCAGTTATTTCTCTCTTCTTATAGTTAACAACGAGTGTTTAGACAGAAGTATGTTCATTTCATCTTCTCTTAAAAACCACGTTGGTATGTTTTGTTTCAGACGCTTAACTTTGTTGTGCGGCCCGACCCCTGCTGCTATAAAGCAATCGGACGATCGGCAAGCAAAAGAACAGCGGGAAACGTCAAGAATTGTGAACATCACAGGAAAATACAAATAACACGTAATTAGTCACAGGCAGCAGCAGCAAGCAGGCAGCGTCTCCTCATTGACTCCCGTCTATAGATAATCGTCTGACTGTCTCCTGATACCAATTATCCAGGACTCCTGATTGGTGGGTGGGAGGTGTTGGTGGGAGGTGGTGGAGGGCAGAGGGAGGGCTGATTGTCTGTCTGGGGAGTCCGGTCCAGAAGAGCCTCCTCATGGGCAGCTGCTGTTGTTTGTTGTTTTGTGTGAACACCTCTCAGGTGTGAAGGTGTGGTCTCAGAGCTATTCCTATCTGTTATATTGCCCACATGTTGTGTGTGTGCACATGTGCCCGTGTGTGTATGTGTTATGTGTGGTTGTGTGCGTGTGTGCACATGTTTAGATGTGTTGTGTGTGTGGTGTTGTGTGTGCACGTGTGTGTGTGCACATGCGTGTGTGCACATGTGCCCGTGTGTGTGTTATGTTCTGTGTGTGTTGTGTGTGTGTGTGCACATGTTTAGTGGTTCTGTTGTGTGTGTGTGTAGTGTGTGTGTGCATGCGTGTGTATGGTGTGTGTGTGTCTTTGTGTACGTGTGTGCACATTTTAAGTGTGTGTGTGTGTGCGTGTGTGTGAGTGTGTGTGTGTGTGCACATGTTTCTGTGTGTGTGTGTGTGTGTGAGTGTGTGTGTGTGTAATGCACATGTTTCTGTGTGTGTGCGTGTGTGTGTGTGTGTACGAGTGCGTGTGTGCGTGTGTGCGTGTGTGTGTGTTGGCATTAATTCAAAACTCTGACATGCTCTTGTGAAGGATGCAATGCTTAGTCACCACATATGAGTTATCGTTGGAACATTCCGTCCATAATTCCTGAAAGCGATGATGTATTCTTTAATCAGTGAGGCTCTAAGTGGACCTGTGCTGTAATGTGTGCTGTGATGAATGTTGCCGCTGACAACGTCCCGTGAGTTAACTCGGTGCCGGTGTATTAATGCAAATACCACTTTCTCTCCCGTGCATAGACTTTAGCTATTCAGATATTGTTTACATGTACACATACACACACACACCAACACACACTCTCAATGTTCATCACACACACACACAGACAAAAGCATTGTAGTGTACACTGTCCATAGCACCAGCAATCTTTAGAAAACAGATTACAAATTCTTCCCTGGAGGAAGACGACACTATTGTTGTACACATTGTTGTCATTCGAGTTGCTAACGACACATTCTGAGTCGTTTGATTGAGGCAGAGGAGATGTTGAATGAATTATTATATATTATATAAATATATTATATATAATTATTATAATGCAGCCATTGTTTCTCCTTCAAAGGAGCCGTTTTTTTCCCCTCACCTAACGCTGATGTCTCACTTTGTGTCTGTTGCTGAAAGTGTTTATTCGCTCGTACGCATTTCGCATCGATTAATCAAGATTGTCTTTTGCGACGTGTTCGATTAAAAAAAAAAAAAAAACGAACTAATCGGTTGATGAGCAAACAGATTAAGACACACGTGATCCGCGGCGCTGAAATCCCGTTACCGTTTCTTCGAGTCCCCATCCAAGACCCCCCTCCGCCCCGCCGCCCCGGGTTTTGGCGCGCGGAAATTCCCCCCAAAAAAATCAAAAGGGATATTCTTGGGTGGATAATTGGATTTCTGTAATCCTATTATAGGAACACGTTCTCCCAGGGCCACCTACACACCAGCATCAGTTGTGATAATAGTGAGAAAGATGAAATGTCACATGTATGATGATGTATGATCCTGTGTGCTGATACTTGACGACTGAAGTCCCAAATAATATTCATGATTGCTCCGTTAACCCGTTGCTGGTAAACCGCAAGGTAGCGACTGTGTAGGATAAAATGCTACAGGATGCTGAGTACTGTTTTAAGTGGACGGCATGTACGAACATCCAAACATACATACATGAACATACATACAAGAACATACATACAAGAACATACATACAAGAACATACTGTACATACAAGTTACACACACACACACACGCAACGCACACACAGACGCTGACAATGAACCGAACCAGCTCTTTGGAAATGCCTTAATGACCGTGTCCTTGCGGTGGAGCGAGCAGCATATTGATTCGTTTAACTTCACATTGACAACTAGTCAATGGAGAGAACAACCTTGAGGGAAAGAAAAGGGAAAAGACGGTTCGGCCACACGGCAACACGTGTGTGTGTGGTGGGCGTTCTCAGCGGCGTATAAATAGTTTGTCGCTTCTGTTCTCCCGATGATTCAGAGCTTAGCTTGAGATCGTCCTTGACATCGTAAAACTGCCACGGCGCGGCGACGAGGACAATTAAGTCATTCATCTTTTGAATGAACCTGTGTCCCACGACAACAATGCGTACAATGAGCTATATAATCACAGGCATTCATTCATACAATAGACGAGTATTTCAACGACAACAAGCGAAGGAAAGCGGAGGACGAATAAAAAGGCCGACGCAAATAGCATGAGAGGATAGTGGGTAGAAATACGGTTGTGAACGTATTCACGCCGTCGGGGAGCGAATTCATCGACGAATTCGAGGAAAACAACGACAACACATATTGGTAACCCGGGGAATACGACCTCATTAACTTTTGATGGATCTCCGAATGAAATCCATGCATTCGATTAATAGCGGCGATAAAAACAGAAAGTTGTATACTTTGAAAAAGACGGTTCAATAAACAGCAGCTAATGAAGCCTAATT
>PIJE02002483.1:0-52500 GCA_002895965.2 Coryphaenoides rupestris | reverse complement strand
TTAATATAACCCTGTTAATATAACCATGTTATTAATAAGGTTCATAAAATAATGACCTCATAACTCTTCTCATATTTTTTCTGCTCTGGGGGTGTTTAGAGTCACTCTCTAGCGTACACACACACACACACACACACACACACACACACACACACACACACACACACACACACACACACACACACATCACACACACACACACACACACACACACACACACACACACACACACACACACACACACACACACACACACACACACACACACACACACACACACACAAGTACCACAGCTCTGGCACTTACCATGTTGGAAGGTCAATGAGCTTTTACATGGCTTTGCATGAGTGTGTGGGTTTGTCGATGCGTGTGTGTGTGTGTGTGTGCGTGTGTGTGTGTGTGTGTGTGTTTTTGTGAGTGTGTGTGTGTGTGTGTTTGTGTGTGTGTGTGTGTGTGTGTGTGTGTGTGTGTGTGTGTGTGTGTGTGTTCAGCAACGCCACATTATGTTGCCTGCTGAAGCCACACGTTTCTATTCGGTTTCTGTCCGGTCGTAATGCAATCGAGCTGCCTCTCAGTCCCTGGAGGTCCTCGCTCTGCCCGGCAGGGGGCTGGGGGGGTGGAGGGGAGGGGCCGGGGTGGTGTGGTGGGGAGGGAGGGGAGGGGAGGGGCGAGGGTGAGGGAAACACGACGCTCGCACGCTGCTTAATGCGCTGGCCACACCGCAGGGGGGTGGGGGGGCGGGAACACTCCTGCGGAACACACTACTGCTGCACACACACACACACACACACCGTGAGGGGAGGGGCCTCAGGGAGGGAGGGAGCGAGAGAGAGAGAGAGAGAGAGAGAGAGAGAGGGGAGAGGAAGAGAGAGAGGGAGAGGGAGGAAGGGGAGGGAGAGGAGATGAGGAGGAGAGAGGGAGAGAGAGAGAGGAGGAGGGGGAGGGAGGAAGGGAGAGAGAGAGAGAGAGAGAGAGAGAGATGTGGAAAAGAGAGAGAGAGAGAGAGGCAGAGAGAGAGAGAGATAGAGAGAGAGAGGGAGAGAGAGAGACAGAGAGAGAGAGAGAGAGAGAGAGAGAGAGAGAGACAGAGGAGATCAGAAACTAATGTTAGTTCTAATCATCATTAAACTTTGTACACATGTAAAAAAAAAAAAAAAAGCAAATTGAATTTATTTCCATACCAATCAGCAGAGAGGAATTCTCTCTTCCCCNTCTATAGAAACATATGGCTCTCTCTCTCTCTCTCTCTCTCTCTCTCTCTCTCTCTCTCTCTCTCTCGTCTCTCTCTCTCTCTCTCTCTCTCTTCTCTCTCTCTCTCTCCTCTCTCTCTCTCTCTTTCTTCTTCTCTCTCTCTCTCTCTCTCTCTATACTTTATCGTCGTTTATTTGGGTAAAATCATGATGGGTTGAGACGAGAAGAAATATCGGTACAAACCACAGTTTCTGATGGAGTGAGATGGAGTGAGGTGACACATGTCGAAAATGGAAGAAAGGAAAATACATAAATAAAAATAGTAAAATAAGTTAAAGTTCTCGATGCAACGTGGGGGAGAGACGGGAATTTGAATTTGCAGAAAACAAACACAAACCTTTGTTCGTAGTTTAATTGTTTGGTGGAGGGGGTTTGATAAAAACGTGTCGTGTTTTGTCTTTTTAGTTGAGCCACTAATTCAACATTGAAGACTCAAGACGTTTAATTGTCCCATAATTAAACTTCTTCTTGAATGTTGAACATTATGATTGATACAAGCACAATTAAACGGTATTAGGCGACCGGGTGCACTTCACCGCCGTTAACGGTACGACGGCGACGCGGTGAGGAACGGGCCGCTCGCTTCGACTCGTGTAATATTGCCATCGTACCACGGTTACCGGGGAAATAAAATATATCGAATCAAAATGATAGTGATTAAGTGAAGTGATGTTGTGGGATCAATTCGCTCTCAAAAGAAAATAATTTTTACGTTATTTTTATCACCCCGGGAAACAGATAGAGCCTCCAACTGACTGGGATCTGACTAATATGTGATAAACAATTTGTCAGAAACAACACAAACATGACTGATGATTGTGAGACATTGGTGGGATACCCAATCTGGATAAATTATCACAAATATAAAAACTAAATATTGTTGTCATTTCTCCATGGGCAGATATCACTGTTTGCTGTCATGCCCAGCGGATCACCTTTGAGTTGACCAATCAGACTGCCTCAGAATAGCCCTTTATATTTAATGGGATTTTCTGGTATCAATTACATTTTAGGAGCGATGATAGGTGCCTCTTTAATCATGAAACTGGATAATTGTCCTTCCTCTGTGTTCTATTTCTGTTGGACAAAATTCTTGACCTCATAAACTCGTCCAATTTGCCAAACGGCAGATAACCAAAATCATCATAGGCTTGTGCCCGGCTTAATTATATCGTGTTTTTTTTTGGGGTTTGTTTTCTCTTACCTGTACGCCTTTGTGATAACGCACATGATTGATGAATGATTTTAGTTCCCCGATAAGGGAGACTCTCATTAGGTGTTTCCGTAATCTCGTACGCGGCGACGTGTGATTAATCCCACCGCCTGCGAAGGGCTCTGGTAATAAGCAGCTAATAACGGGCCAAGCGTTGCCCTGTTGACGCAACTACTATTTCGTGTGGACGTTTCGAAATACATCTCATACATATACTTTAGATTATTTTATCTCGTTATGTATATTTGTACTATTACTGCCCTCGCTACCTCCTCTGCCCTTACTTTCTTGTATATGTATAATTCATTCATAGGCTGTATTCCCAATTCCTACATTTTCTACTTCTGGAACATCGTACTGAGCTTACATAGCCGAGCTACATACAAGTGGGATGCTGAGTCAATGCTTTCACGATGAATATTTCATCTTTATTGATGCAATCTTACGCAGAATCGACCGTTTCCCCCGACGTGTCCCAACCCTGAGACACGTGACATAGAAACACGTAACCTAGAACGGTAAATACGAACACATAATGCACACGTAGAACATTACCAACGACACAAATACGGAATATAAAAGAAAAAACACACACATAACAGAATATAATGTAATAACAACACAACGTACACCGTGACACAAAATCACAGCGACTGACACGACCGTACACAGCTGCAGACCGGTCCATAGAATAATAGGACACATAATTCAGAAGACATTATCACAAACAGAATCCAGTCATCCGCACGGTAACCTTTGGACGGGATCATGACGGCGATAAGGCGTCTTAATCGCAAACATCAGCCTTCTAGGCCATGTGAGCGGAAACAGACGCTAATCACTGAGCTCCTCATTTGAATAACACATTTACGATGATGTCCTTTTAACCAAGCAATGCGTTGTGAACCTTTAATCCCGCGTACTTTCAATTAATGGGAATAGATTTGACGAGCCGCGGCCGTGGCTGAGCTATTACAGTACTGTCACATGGTTTTGAGCTTTCAAGTTTTAATTGAAAACGTGGAATAGGCCGACTTGCTAATTGTGGCTCTTCTGTTCCCGTTAGAGGACGTGTGTGTGTGTGTGTGTGTGTGTGTGCATGCGTGAGTTCATGTGAGTGTGCAGGTGTGTGTGTGTGTGTGTGTGTGTGTGTGTGAGTGTGTGTGAGAGATAGCGTCTGTGTGTGTGTGTGTGTGTGTGTAAGTGCAGTTCCAGAGAATTATCCGGGCTTCTCAAAGTGTCATCATCATATTAATGTCCGGCATAAATCACACTTCTCCGCTATTACCGAAATTAAAAACTCTCATTAGGTGTTTCCGTAATCTCGTACGCGGCGCCGTGTGATTAATCCCACCGCCAACTGGCAAAGGGCTCTGGTAATAAGCAGCTAAATAACGGGCCAACTGCGTTGCCCCTGTTGGAACCGTAACTACGTATTTCGTGTGGCGTTTTCGAAATACATCTAATACATATACTTTTAGATTATTTTATGCTCGTTATGTATATTTGTACTATTACTGCCCTCCCTCAGCTACCTCCTCTGCCCTTACCTTTCTTGTATATTTATAATTCATTCACTAGGCCGTATTCTCCCAGTCCTACATTGTTCTACTTCTGGAACATCGTACTGAGCTTACATAGCCGAGCTACATACATGGTGGGATGCTGAGTCAATGCTTTCACGATGAATATTTCATCTTTATTGACGCAATCTTACGCAGAATCGACCGTTTCCCCCGACGTGTCCCAACCCTGAGACACGTGACATAGAAACACGTAACCTAGAACGGTAAATACGAACACATAATGCACACGTAGAACACTGCCAACGACACAAATACGGAATATAAAAGACAAAACACACGCATAACAGAATATAATGTAATAACAACACAACGTACACCGTGACACAAAATCACAGCGACTGACACGACCGTACACAGCTGCAGACCGGTCCATAGAATAATAGGACACATAATTCAGAAGACATTATCACAAACAGAATCCAGTCATCCGCACGGTAACCTTTGGACGCGATCATGACGGCGATAAGGCGTCTTAATCGCAAACATCAGCCTTCTAGGCCATGTGAGCGGAAACAGACGCTAATCACTGAGCTCCTCATTTGAATAACACATTTACAATGATGTCCTTTTAACCACGCAATGCGTTGTGAACCTTTAATCCCGCGTACTTTCAATTAATGGGAATAGATTTGACGAGCCGCGGCCGTGGCTGAGCTATTACAGTACTGTCACGTGGTTTTGGGCTTTCACGTTTTAATTGAAAACGTGGAATAGGCCGACTTGCTAATTGTGGCTCTTCTGTTCCCGTTAGAGGACGTGTGTGTGTGTGTGTGTGTGTGTGTGTGTGTGTGTGTGTGTGTGTGTGTGTGTGTGTGTGTGTGTGTGTGTGTGTGTGTGTGTGTGTGTGTGTGTGTGTGTGTGTGTGTGTGTGTGTGTGTGTGTGTGTGTGTGTGTGTGTGTGTGTGTGTGCGTGTGTGTGCATGCGTGAGTTCATGTGAGTGTGCAGGTGTGTGTGTGTGTGTGTGTGTGTGTGTGTGTGTGTGTGTGTGTGTGTGTGAGTGTGTGTGAGAGATAGCGTCTGTGTGTGTGTGTGTGTGTGTGTGAGTGTGTGTGAGAGATAGCGTCTGTGTGTGTGTGTGTGTGTGTGTGTGTGAGTGCAGTTCCAGAGAATTATCCGGGCTTCTCAAAGTGTCATCATCATATTAATGTCCGGCATAAATCACACTTCTCCGCTATTACCGAAATTAAAAACGTTTATTCACAATTAGACTCTTTTCCTCAGGTAACCCGGCTTGGCTTCAGGTCGCTCCGTGCTGAATGACCCGCACACGTTCTGATAAAACGCTGGCGCAGGAGACGCATTCTTCCACACACTTACAAAACAAGACGCTTATAAAATATATGAGAGAAGAAGAACTCTTGAGCTGATTTCTTCATGAAATGACAGAGCTTTGAGAGGAGGGTTTGCAGATGTTGAAGAACGACACGAGGTCCGAGGTCTCCTTCACGGACGAGCATCCGAGATTCCCTCGGGAAGGTGGCTGAGGACGAAGCAGTCAAGTCTGGAGTTGTTTAAGATTCTGTTTGCAATATCAGGGTGCATCATGGGACGGTTTTATTAATTGGAGGTGCACGGACACCCAGGACACAGCGTGTTGACTGGCTTTGCATTGGAAAATTACAAGTCTCAGGATTAGTTATGACTCCCTCGTGGCCTGTGAATATGCTTTATTTGCCATTTCACTGGCATGCCCTTTCCATACTCTTTACTTAGATTTAGAATCATTTATACAGGGAGCCGGACGAGGGGAGCCTGGACACTTAACTCTGCATATGAGGCCCCGGCAAAAATAAATCATCTGCTCTCCTGCTGTGGTTGTCTCCTGTTTCCTTATTTTCCTGACTTTTCTCACCCGCTCACCTTCTCTCACTCACTCGCACACATTTTGCGCTAATCATGTTTCTCTAGACTCTACTTTCGCAGCCTTATGATTCCATCTCTCTCTCTCTCCTCTCTCTCTCTCTCTCTCTCTCTCTCTCTCTCTCTCTCTCTCCCTCTCTCTCTCTCTCTCTCTCTCTCTCTCTCGCTCTCGTTATCTGAGGGGAAAAGAGACGTGTATTGGACGGCGGTAGGAATAAAGATGACAGCGCATCAGACAACACGAAAAAAATGAAGGAAAAAAAAACACCCGAGTCAACGATCGAGATGGAGAGACGGAGGAGAATCCTGCGGCGCTACAAAGGAGTCAGTGCTCACCGCCGCCAGGAGTTAACGGAGGATGGAGGCGGCGGCGAGGCCCGGCGACACGGAGGAGAGAAGAGAGGGAAAATGAAAAAGTAGAATGATGACTTTTCAATTGAGGAGAATGAGACACGATTTAATGGTTCACAGATATTTATGGCTCCCCCCCCCTCACTGCTAACTTCACTGTGTGTGTGTGTGTGCGTGCTTGTGTGTGTGTGCGTGTGTGTGTGTGTGTGTGTGTGTGCAGTAAAGTATATTAAGTGTGAGAGTGTGTGTGTGTGTGTGTGTACGGTGTGTGTTCAGGTAAGTAAAGTAAATGTGTTCTGTATTCTGCCTGCGTGTGTGTGTGTGTGTGTGTGTGTGTGTTTGTGTGTACTCTGCCTGTGTGTGTGTGTGTGTGTTGTGTGTACTCTGCCTGTGTGTGTGTGTGTGTGTGGTGACTGCCTGTGTGTAACTCTGCGACTGTGTGGTGGTGTGTGTGTACCTCTGCCTGTGTGTGTGTGGTGTGGTGTGTGTACTCTGCTTGTGTGTGCTTGCCGTGTCGTGGTGTTTGTGTGTACCTCTGCCTGTGTGTGTGTGTGTTGTGTGTGTGTGTGTACTCTGCCTGTGTGATGGTGTGGTGTGTGTGGTGTGTGTTACTCTGCCTGTGTGTGTGCTCTGCCTGTGTGTGTGTGTGTGTGTGTGTGTGTGTGCTCCAGGTAGTGAGGTATGAAGGTCTGCTCGGATAATCAGCGATGCTGTGGAGAGTTCCAGTGAGAGATACTCATCTGGACAAGACTCTAATTGTCTCCATGGCGATGCCCACGGACTTGCTTAGCGCTGTGCTTTAATTTCCCCTCGTCTCGCTCCTCTGTGTGCCGGCTGGCCGTGTACAATTATGTGTGTGTGTCTGTGTGTGTGTGTAGGTGTATGTGTGTGTGTGTGTGTGTGTGTGTGTGTGTGAGTCAGATCTCTTTGCTATTCATGTTGCCACTCTGTTGACGAATGGGCTTCCAATCAATTGCATCCAGGCAACGAAAAAATAATCAAAAAATATCACAAAATAAACAATATTCCGGGTTATTGCCTGGTGACCGTGTTGGATGTGTGAGAAATGTTGTCGTGAGAAATGTAGTCGATCAAATAAACACCGGAGTCCCTCCCCTCCCGCTGAGCACAGACTCTCTCTCTCTCTCTCTCTCTCTCTCTCTCTCTCTCTCCTCTCTCTCTCTCTCTCTCTCTCTCTCTCTCTCTCTCGGTGGTCCGCGGTTCAGATGATGCTTCTCTGATTAACCGAGCATCACCCCTGGAACACTAATTACTCAGCTGATTGGACGCCCGGACGTTATCCGGGAGGACTGGGGGGGCTGGTCTGGCCGGCCGAGTTGGAACTCCCGTCCTCACACACCAGGCCACATTGTGTGTGTGTGTGTGTGTGTGTGTGTGTGTGTGTGCCTGAATGTCATTCTGATACACACGTCATTGTCATGGTAATATATTATTTTAGATGACGTGACAATAATATGTATGGAGATTGCCTGAACAAACACACACATACATTTTTTTTTTTACATATATTTATAGTGTATATATGTGCGTGTGTGTGTGTGTCTATGTAAATGGTAAATTTTTGCATTTATTTGCATTTATATCACGCTTTTATCCAAAGCACAGTATTGCCTCACATTCACCCATTCATACACCGACGGCGGTGCCAACCATGCAAGGTAACAACCAACACGTCAGGAGCAGGTAGGGTTAGGTGGTGTCTTGCTCAGGGACACCTCCACACTTAGCTAGGAGGAGCAGGTAGGGTTAGGTGGTGTCTTGCTCAGGGACACCTCCACACTTAGCTAGGAGGAGCAGGTAGGGTTAGGTGGTGTCTTGCTCAGGGACACCTCCACACTTAGCTAGGAGGAGCAGGTAGGGTTAGGTGGTGTCTTGCTCAGGGACACCTCCACACTTAGCTAGGAGGAGGAGCAGGTAGGGTTAGGTGGTGTCTTGCTCAGGGACACCTCCACACTTAGCTAGGAGGAGCAGGTAGGGTTAGGTGGTGTCTTGCTCAGGGACACCTCCACACTTAGCTAGGAGGGGGAGGAGCCCGGGGATCGAACCAGCAACCTTCCTGTTGCCAGACAACCGCTCTTACCTCCTTTCTTGACTAGTAACAAGCAATATGTAATTCCAATTTGCATATCCAGTGGATTCCAAAATATTCCGACCACATAGATAATTTCCAGCCCTATAATTGGACGACCACGCCCTGGCATTACAGGCCGTAATACAATCCTCCCTCCGTCATAATTCTCATCAGCCCCCGTTTTAAAACTTTCCAATTAACGTGGTCGTCCAACAGGCCATCATCACCTTGTTTCTACCATCATCTTCCTCGTTAATGGATTCACGTTTTTAGCTGACACACTTTTATGTCGTGGCTTCCTTAATCCTCCCCTATTAAAATATAAACTCCTTGTCACGGAAAAAGTATTACGATTTTAACGACGTGGGGAACAGATAAAAATGTCAGCGTCGAAATATTGAGTCGAAACGGACGGGCTTCGCGAGCATTGTTAATTATTGCCGCATTAATTTTAATGTGCCTCTGCAGATGTCATACGCTGCGGAGGAATAAATAAATCAATAAAAAACTGATATATTGAGTGACGGGAGTTCTCCATCCAATGCCTAAAATAAATACATTGTTGAGAAATGACATTTAATAATAAATGTTGTTGGAAAAGGATTTTATTCTGCTCTGATAGATCTTATAGTCGTGGCTATAATTTAAATCAAAAATATTGAGGCGTAATTACGACGATAATTGCTGCGGAAATGCAATTAATATTATCAGATGAATGTATTTTTTACTGGGCTACTGCAATTGTAATTAGTTTCACAAATTACAACTTGGGACTTCACATTGACGAATAATTTGTCATGTTTGTATGAGCTTCAATGCACAAACGCTCGTCTGAAACACATTGTAAAGGTTTCCTATTTATGTTTCCACAGAATCTTCACACAGCCTGATTGGATTAAAGTATTCCCACCGCGCATTTTAGATGCGTGCGACCATCGGGCAACGACATAATGTCTGCGTTCAATCCCTCTGATTACAGATCACCGCGCAACTCCTCTTCCACCGCGACACGCAAGTCACCTGTCCAGCCTGAAGAGATCACCTTCGGCCGGTGCGCCCCGTCCATTGTTGTGCGGGAATACATCAACATTACGAGTCGCACACCGAGCCGCTCCTGAAACATCTCTGATAACCGCGCGGCAGATGTAGTAAACCAACACCTCTATTATGCCAGCGGCAGCTAATTTACGCTAATGGCATCTGCGAAGTCGACGGGAGAGAGAGGCTCGGTCCCTTGTTTTAATCTCTTTGAGGCAAACAATGGGAAATGCACACCGGCAAACATCTCCCGCATGCCACTCGCAAGACAGACGATACTCCGGCGCCCGGGCAGAAAGCATCTGAAGGCTTTGTTTGAGTTGTTGGCAGAAACAAACGGAGTCGTTCCCGTAAAAAAGCTTGGCTCGCCGCTTAAGTCCCGCCGCACCGCCAGAGCCGATGACTCACGCGACCCGCGAGTCGACCCCGACGCCAGAAGCCGAGCGAACGGCGCGGCGTCGGGGTCGACTCGCGCTGCGGGATCGCTTCCCGTCCGCTTGCCGTCTGCCGGTCTATTCGGTGCGACGGTCCCGAGTCGGAGATCTCAAATCTCCAAAAGGTTTTTTTTTTCTTGTCCGTGGTACGAGACTGGAATCAGCGATACAGTTATGGAAGAACAGAAGGAAGGGACTAGGACTAAGGGACTAAGGGTAAGGAGGGAAGGGAGAAAGGGAAAGGAGGAGGAAGGAAGGGAGGAAAGGACGAATGGAGGGAGGAAGTAAAGGAAGGAAGGGAGGGAAGGGAGGGAAGGAAAGGAAGGGAAGGGAAGGAAATGTTGCAGTAATTATTTGAGAATTTTTTTGGGATTTATTTTTATAAGGCAACATATTGATTGATGAAACGAGGTCATAAGTACAAACACTTTACATCACATACACATCTAGACACATACTTACTCCTTACTAATATTTAGGATATTTCGAAGCCGCTTTTGTCCCAAGCGACTTACAATAAAACAAGTACATTTGTCCAAAGAGAGTGAAACAACAATCTATCGTGAATGGTCCAGTAGGATTAGAATAGAACCCGTTTCAAGCACTGGATAGCTGGAAGAAGATGCTACACAACTCTAAGTACTTCTGCATTTTAAGTGGACCAAGTCGTACCAACGTAACAGGTTGGTACGATGGGACTCGAACCCTGGTTGGGGTAAGTGGCCGTGTTTCAGGGAGGAGCATGTTGATGGAGGTGGAGGTGGTGAAGGTGATGGTGATGGAGGTGAAGGTGATGGTGGTGGAGGTGGAGGTGAACGAGGGGTATCAGCATGTGATGGGCTTTAGGAATGGAGGAGGGCTGAACCAAGACAGTGATCATGTGATACCTCCCCCTCCCCCCCCCCCCGCCTTCTCCTCCTCCATCCCCTCGTTCTCCATCTCTCCTCGCTCCCCTCGTTCTCCATCCATCTCTTCTCGCTGCACTTACCCTGAGTTACAGCGAGGGCCGCATTCCATTAGTTTCCTCTGCTTTGTCTTCGTTTAACGGCTCCATCCCTCAGCTTCCTCCAGCCTAGAGCTCGCCTAACAATTCCCTTTTTTGTCTCTCGCCCCAGCCTCTCTCTCTCTCTCTCTCTCTCTCTCTCTCTCTCTCTCTCTCTCTCTCTCTCTCTCTCTCTCTCTCTCTCTCATGCTAGCTCGGCCTCAAATAGACGTTGGGCGTCCACATTAGTGTGCGCGCCGCTGCAGTGGCTCATGGGAGAATATCGGGCGCAGTAGGAAAACCGCCACTTGTGTTGCTGTGTTTCCTTCCCCGCTGGCGTGTGTGTGTGTGTGTGTGTGTGTGTGTGTGTGTGTGTGTGTGTGCGCTCACGTCCACAAGGACACACACACACACACACCCGCACACACACACACACACACACACACAAACACACAACACAACAGGTGTCGGCGTGGGGAGAATGTACGTCACTCGCAGCCCAGAGAGATGTCCTCTTTGTATTTTGTCTGTTTTGTGAACACAGACGAACACACAGACGGGCACACGGACGAACTCACAGATGTACAAATACAAACACAAACACCGCTGCCGAAGGTACACACGTATAGCAGTACAAAAAAAAAACCAAGACCAATATTTACCACGGCTGTTGCTCCCTTTGGTTCCGAGGCTCTCGGTGTTCACCGGCAGGAGCTGTCGGCGAACACCGAGAGGGAAAAAATGGCGTACGAAGCGCTGTCAGAGTTGCCACTTTGAAGGGCCTTTCCCGCCACACGGTCGTGACAGAGGGCCACTCTTTGGCCAACACGGGCCAATTACCAGTCACGGCAGGACGAGACGTAATGAGATCTGAGTGGTCTCCTCGTGGACCGGTCAAGGACTGGCACACCGGGGAACCTTGGCTTGACCTTAAGGATTATGTTTGTTTTCTTCTTGTGATGTGTTTCATTTATTTTTCATTTTCTCAGACCAGTCGGCGGTTAATTAAGATGTCACCCAGAAAGAAAACACACGCTCGCCAGCGAAGGTTGGACTGTAATGTCATTCAAATGTGTTCTATGAACGTCAAGCTTCATCACAACACACGTCTTATGGTTTAAATGCTCTTCTGGACCAGCCATGGCTTTAGTGTTAACAGATCATTTTCATTAAGGCGTCATGGTAACAACAAACACAGTGTACATCGTCTTATACACTTTGTTAATTTAGTACAGTGAGTCACTTGAATTGAATCGGGCGTTTCCATGACCACGTACGCCTGCAGACACACGCCATACAGTCCACACGCGTACACATACTTCTATTAGGATCCTGTCACAGACGTGAAGGTCCGAGCCTAATCAATTATCAGAGTATATCCTCCATCACGAAACAATGTAGTCATGGCCGTGACGTTTAGCTACGGGCACTTTCATTTATGCAGCGAGCAAGATAAGTGCAAAAGTGTAATTACAACGGCACTAATGTCATAAAATCTAATGTTAACAAAGCCCAAAAGGTACGACAAATCCATTCCAGCAGGGTCCATATAACACCCGCCACTGGCAGACACCATTATGTTCCTTAACTTTGTCCTGGAAATATTCGTTTGAATTAAAACGCCCCCAAAAAAATAATGCGTCCGACTAAAAAAGTGCCGTGTAAACACTTTCTAAACTCTGGACCATGCCCTTGTAAATATATGGCAGGTACTTTCACTCTAGTGGCAGTTTCCTTCACGCTGGTCTCCCAGTATACGATGCCTCATCCATCCAAACACCCCCCCGTCTCCCTCTCTCTCTCTCTCTCTCTCTCTCTCTCTCTCTCTCTCTCTCTCTCTCTCTCTCTCTCTCTCCCCCCAACCCTCCCGCCCTCCACCCCCTGCCCCTCTATCTGCCTCCATATATAATATATGACTTTTCACTGGTTCTCTCTCTGCCCGTTGCTCTATCTGCCTCCATATATATATATATATATATATATATATATATACAGTATATATATACTGTATTGTACTGTATGTCTGTCCTCTCCTCCTCCCACGTCGGTGGGAGGTCCTCCTTGTCGAGATTACATTTTTTCATTAAACCTTTATTTATTCATCGGGGAATACGTTGAGGGTGGACATCTAAAATAATGACTAATTATAAAACAAATTAAAAGAGAAGATAAGGTAAGATAAAACTTTACTGATCCCGAAGGAAACAGTCGCGTTCAAGATTCACGAGCATATTTTTTCAGATGTCTCGATGCTACCAGGGAATTAATACACTAAGTGCGCATCGTAGGTTGTTCCGTGAGTCCGGGGGAAACGACGTCTAAACGTAGCGAGGAGAAACGGGACGAGGAGGAGCAGCGAGGAGGAAGAGGAGCAGCGAGGAGGAGGAGGAGGAGCACGGGTTACAGCGACGAAGAAAGACGAATCCCAAATCCCAAGGTGGCCGATTCTAATTGGAATGAATTCTGACTAAAGAGACGACTCTAATGACATTTGGAAAGTGGATTAATGACATTAAAAGGCCCTGGGGAGCGAGAGGCACTCTAAAGAGAGGAGAGGAAGGGGAAGCCATAAACGGGAGATCCCCCGAGACGAGACGCTTCTATGTGTGCCAGGACCGAGCGGCCAGATCTGGAGAGCAGAGATGGGAGGGCTGAGGTTTGGGGTTTTGGTTTTGCAGTCGCCGTCCGATTCCATTTGCCATGAATTGTTTACATCTCCTGAGTCGGTCAACACAAATGTAATTTCTCAACTTTATTCCGTACGTCTTACATGCTGTGCAAAAGGGCAGTGTTACGTCAAACGCCGGCTCATCCATTACGCTCCCCTCCCTTGGTCTGAATCTAATTTCCGTTCTTCTACTGAAATAGCAGCGATGTAATGAATCTCTAATGTCTCACCAGGTGGGCCATTTGTACTTCGTGGGGTTGTGCTTCACGGAGGACATTAACACGAGCCTTTCCATTCGCGCCGTTCAACGTCTTCAACGTCAAGACGCCGGGCGACGCATCGGGGGGGGGTCTCGACGTTTCATCTCGTGTTGGAATTGGTTTCATTGCCAGACGTGGAAAAAAAATTACGACGAGGTGTTGAGCAGAAACGGTCTTCCTCGGGGTTGTCGGTAAGATCCAGCCACGCATCGTAACCACACAGCAGAAACGCTCTCCTAGTGGCCAGTCCAGTGACGCCGTGAAATACATTCGGTTCAGTGCATTCCTTTCCATCAAACCCCATGTTTTTCAAGAATATAAATGACAAAAATCAGAGATCCGCCAACTTTCTGGCTGGAAACACGATATCAAACGGCACATCTTATGGAGTGGATTCAAAATTCAGCGGAAGCATTCTTTGTAAAAGCTGCAGTTACGCGACCAAGATCAGACATCGTCACATCCTCGGCTTCACAATTGTACGCCTCTCAGAATAAATCTAAGATAATCTTGTGAAACAATGCTTCGCCCCCTTTGTAAGACGCGCAGGGGCGAAGTTATGAATATTTCCTGAAGCTACCCTCAATCCGCATCGTACAACCTTCTCAAATGTCGATTTTCACTGAACTTGAAGCGCATCGATTATGGGAATCCGACCAGAATAATGCCCAAAACTGACTGAGCCCGTGACTGAGCCTGGACGGTCGACACTGGAACGTGGCCTTGTGCATTCATAGCAAGCCTCCTGGTCCACAATATCAACAGACTTTTTTATCTGTCGATGATTGAACTGTGAAAACAGTTTTGTTTCCACTCCAACATGCCAGTAATGCCCTTTTAATACAACTGTTTCCAAAAGCAACATTAAAACAGACTCTTGGGCTTTCCTACATTAATACAAAAAAATACACAACAAAATATCTGATATTAAATATTAACACAGCGAAAATCCTCCAGGACAAATAAAACAAGATTTAAAACCTGGAGGTTGTGCTCCATAAAATCTATTGAGCGTGCCCAACGATTCACAATTATCTGGTGTTGTCCCTGGTATGCTATCCAACAGTGCCATCCTATCTGACTCAACAATAGTCCAATTACAATCTCGGACATTATTAAAAAAGAAAACTATTATGGTTCATCGTGGAGAGAAAAAAGGGCATTTTTCAAAAGGGAAGCGTTATGCATGATTTAAAAAATTGAGATTTTGATACGATTCCCAACCAGAGCCACACACACTTCAGCCGATCTCAGTCTCCCTGCCTGTAATCTCTGCACATCCTCACACAACGACAGGGAGGAGGAAGAGTCCTGACCGGTGAAGGGTTGAGGGCATCGAACGCCCGACACAACCTCTCAACACAAAGACAGGCAGCGGAGAGGTTGTGATTATGAAAGATAACATAGAGAGGGAAAAACAAGAGTCAGTCAGACGAAGACCAAAGATGTGTTGGATGAATGGGGGTTCCTTATCCCCAAGGGGACACGAGGGCAGGACCACCACTACAGCTGTGTTTCTGGTGGCAATAATGTGCATATAAGATGAATAGTAATGACACGTGTGTCTTAGTATTATTGATATGTTGTGTGATTGTAGCGTTAGCAGTGCTGCAAAGCCACAGAAAAGTGACTTTTCTATGCAGGTCGATGTTGAATGATCCAGTTTATTGCAGACATTGTGGACGAGCAAAGTTAACGGCAAAGCAGGAGGTGACTGCTAGCAATCTAGTGCTCTCCCGAGTGTGTGTGTGTGTGTGTGTGTGTTAATGACTGGTTTAACCTGTGATTACTCAATGCACCTCAGGTGTGCAGCCTCATCCAACCCCAGACTCTAACTGGGCCAGGTGAGGCTGCTTAAAGCAGACACCCAAGACACACACACACACACACACACACCCAACACACACATACACACACACACACACACACACACACACACACACACACACTCCACAGTGTTGTTGTTAATATTTTGCTCGTTCCCCAGACTTAATAACACAGACGACATTTAGTCGACCCTCACCCAGATCTGCAACACAGTCAGATCATCGAGGCGGCGGCAAACGTGACAAAATACAAAGCTGCATTCATGTCAAATATTCATGAAGTGGTTCCATATTTATGAGGTCAAATATATGATAGAATATTTGGCGTCTTTGGGAGACTTAAGCCTTAATATGTATCTTCCATTTTGTGGCTGATGCTGTTGCATTTGATAGATTTAAGCGACCAAAGCGCTGCGTTTGTACAAATTGCTCATCAGGTTTTTGGGAAACTCAATCAGTATATTTTGTCCGTGTGATCATTTATATTCAGGAGAAAGCCTTAATTTTAAATTAGCAAAAGTGGACTCCACATCCATTCCAATCACTCCAAGTGCATATCGACTTGTGAAGCCTTTTGTAGCCCAGAATGTTTCAAATATCAAAGTGATCATTGTAAGAACATTTATAAAATGACTCAAATTAATAGAGCTGCCTCTCATTCTACAAGCAGATGACTTAAAACCTTGAATCAATCAACTAACTAATCCTTAAAGCCTTAGTCGTGTTATTGCCTCGTCAATATTCAACCCGGGTAAAATGAATGTGTTCAATTAGCATTTGCGCATTCAAGAACTGCTGTCTCTTCGTAAAAAATTGTGCGACTCCAATGAGTTGAAATGGTTATAGTTGAACTTAAACCGTAATACTTAAAGCGTTTCCAGATTTGGTAAAAAGGTAACCAGGACAACACTTATAAGACTTGTGTGAAACCCTTGTGTGGTTGTGTGTGTGTGTCTGTGTGTGTGTGTGTGTGTGTGTGTGTGTGTGTGTGTGTGTGTGTGTGTGTGGTGTGTGTGGCTGTGGTGGTGAGTGTATGTGTGTGTGTGTCCTGTGTATGTCTGTGGTGTGTGTGTGTTGGTGTGTGTGTGGTGTGCCTTCCCAGCCATGTGTGTCTCCCTGTGGTCGTAACAGGTTCGGCCTATCAACGTAACGTGTATGCCTATGCACACACACACACACACACACACACACACCACACACACACACACACTACACACACCAACACACACACACACACACACACACACACACACACACACCACTCTGGCGGTTAACCGAGCATACATACATACATACATACTGTACATACATAGCAGGCCTCTGGAGGAGTGACATGTCAGCCGTGGCAGCACCGTGTCACTTCCTGTCTCGGTAGTAATAGCCGGCGTGTCGTCTGTAACGGGGGGGGGGGGACACGACCCCTAAAGTCACATAATCATCGTTCACAGTTAATCATTGGTGGCTGCGCGTCGGGAGACTCGCAGAATGTGGCTTTAGGGCTAAATTGGAATGTGATTGTACCGTAGCGTTCCGTGGCGGTCGACGGCAAAGGCAGCCGTCAAATTAAAGATAAGAGAGAGAGAGAGAGAGAGAGAGAGATAGAGAGGGATAGAGAGAGAGAGAGGGGGCGGTGGTAAGAGTATAGGGATTTTTCCGACACGGGGAAGCATTAGATTGTGACACTGACATAGAAACCTGGGGGGGGGGCAATTCTATAAACACTGGAGGAGAAGGGGAATGGGAATGGGACGGGGGGGCGCACCACTCAATTAAAGAATTCCCTCATCGTCGCGGGCGAAAACCGCTCTCTCCCCGCCGCCCCTCCACTGTAATTGATATTTGCCGTCGTCTCCTCACTGTACTGAGCGCCTCAGCACATAGTCTGGGAATTTCCCATTGTCCCATTAGGGGGAACATTGGAATATGCTTTTATAATGGCGGTTGCGGTGAAGTCAAGCATATAAACTACAGACGGTGCGGAGCACGCCGGGGCTCCGCGGCCGCGATAAGCGTTTGCGCGCGGCTCCCACTTGTCTCTGATTAGTTTTCTACAGAGACCCGTGTAATAATAATAATGATAATAATCGTCAATTATTCATTATGCGAGAATTATAGTTCTGGTGTCGTTCACACATCTCACACATGGAAGGACGCACGTCGGAACATGAGTTAAGGGAGTGGAGAGATGAGACTTATAAGACGTTATTTCTGCTCCAGCGGTTCCTCTGCAAACATGCCGACGTCTCCCAGATTGTGTTTTTTTTTTTCCCCTTTCGGCTTCAGAGCTGGAGGAAATCAAATCTTGTGAAATTGCGTGGAATAATGAAACGGCTGTTTAATAAATGCGAAGGAAGGCCGGCCGTTTTCGTCCTTGTGTCTGCCTTTAGAAGGCCTTTAGAAGATCGTGTGTTCGACATGTTAAGAACTACGAGGTCGAGGTCGAAGGCTCCATCACTGTTGTGAGACTGAGAAGAACTTCTTCAGCTCCCGTTCTCATTGCCATCGTGGGTTTACCGTTTGACGACACAGAGAATGCACATTTGTTTTCTCTTCTTCGCCGTCAGACATTTCCACCCGCGCCCGCCGCTCTCTCTCCCCTTATAGTTTTGTCTTGTTTCCAACACCCCAACACGACGTTAGCCCGGATTCCATCGGCCAAAACAGACACAGAGGAACAGTTAGTCAACCTCATTTACATCACACAGCTTTGTAGGCAAACATTGTTAGACGCAGAGGGAATCTGCAAAAAAAAAAGCGTTCCTGTTAAACGTTGACAACTGTTGATCCCTTAATCGGTCAAACGCCATCGGTTTCTTGAAACAAGAGTCTAATCATTATTTTCTCCCATTTGGACTTGAATCAAATGAGACGCTTAATGGATTGTAGCCGCAAACTAATTCATCAATATCATATTTCCTTAATGGGCGGTGAATTGAACCAGTTCAAACACGGCAATAAACAAACGCAGGCTACAAACGGAATGCAGAAATTATGCTCAAACACATTTTTAATGTACAATATCAGTCCTCTTTATGCTGTCATTGGCCAATACAGAAGCAAATTATATTATATTATTTATATTATATTATTTCTACTTATTATATATTTATGATATATTATATATTATAATCAAATTATTCATGAGTAATATACGATGTTATATGACGAAATACATGATATTATGATGTATTTAGCGTTGGTAAGTAGTAGAGATGTGGGCTGAGATGTGTGTTTTAAAAAGTTAAGAAAGTCACTGCTCTGGAGAGTCAGGTATTATGAACACGACCGCGGTGAAGACACAAACAAATACGCTCTCTGCCATTCGAGCGTTAACACACACACACACACACACACACACACACACACACACACACACACACACGCACACACGCACACACACACACACACACACACACACACACACACACACACACACAAATTTCCATTCTTGGGTACAAATGTGCATCCACTCACACAAACACACTCACTCACACACACACACACACACACACTCCCACGCAGGCTATTGGTATTTGGAGTTAATTGAAACGCTGAGTGAGCAGGGATTGCAGGAGGTTGCGTCATTTATCTTCCTGTCGGTGGTCTCCTGTCAGGCTCCACCCACACCTCTTCCTCCTCCTCCTCCTCCTCCTCCTCCTCTTCCTCCAACACCACCACCGCTGCTCTCCTGCATATTCATGACCGTCAAGACGTCGCATAATACCTCATCACCGCCCTGAGACGCTGTGCCTATAGGAATCAGGTGCCTATAGGTGTCAGTATGGACATTAATCTACCCCTGTGTGTGTGTGTGTGTGTGTGTGTAGTGAAGTCTTGCAAATGAGCACAATAGAGAGAGAGAGAGAGAGAGATTAGCGTTTCTTTAGCTGTAATCGCTCCATCAGTGCTCGGCCATTTGTTTTCAGCTCTGTATCCTGACAGCAATTTCCGTTGTCTGTGTGTGTGTGTGTGTGTGTGTGTGTGTGTGTGTGTGTGTGTGTGGCAGGGTGTTCCCGCCACACATGTGAGTACGACGAGATACGAGATACGCTGCTCACCTTCACCTCCTGAACTCCTCCATTATATTAATAACGGCCGATCATTTGGAGGAGAACCAAAATGTGAATAATGAAACGAAATGCGGTCGACGTCGGGTGGCGCCTCCTCGCGTGGCCCCATTAGGGGGCCCGTCAAGACGACAAGTGGCGGAATCACGAGGAAAAGACTGAAAACACACGGACGGTGCGCGGTGGGTGTGTGTGTGTGTGTGTGTGTGTGTGTGTGTGTGTGTGTGTGTGTGTGTGTGTGTGTGTGTGTGTGTGTGTGCGTGTGTGTGTGTGTGTGTGTGTGTGTGTGTGTGTGTGTGTGTGAGACAGCTCATGTGGCATCATTATATTATCTCGTGTGACTCCCATCGGCACATCGGCATTGTGGAGCCCCGTGTGAGGCGACGTGACCTCTGAACCCCCATCCACCCCCCTCACCCCCCCCCCCACCGCCGCCTCCTCGTCTTGCTTCACTGGATAATATCTCAAATATCTCATTATACACTTAATATTTAAGACACAATCACCCAACAAGTAACATTTCAGTGAGATATTCGACCACCCCGCTGAAACAGTGCTCTCGCTCATCCGATCTTTACTGACATCGCGCTGACCGTAAATATCCGGAGGTTCGTTGAATCGTTTAACCCGTCCATTACAGGGTACGCAAAGCGTGTCAAAGACATTTCAATGAGCCCCGTTTGGCTCTCAACAACGTGACGGCCGAACATACATTCCCAAACGTTTCATGATGATTGCGCACACGTCACCGAACGGCCGCCAGGGTGCCGGAACGCTCGCGGTGATTACGGTTTTACATAATGTGGCGCTCATGACGGCCAAGGAGTCCACACAGCGGATGTCGGCGATGCCATGGTGGCACGTTTTGGTGGGAAATCCGCCGGCCTTTGAAGGGTGAAACCTGAAGGGTGTGTGTGTGTGTGTGTGTGTGTGTGTGTGTGTGTGTGTGTGTGTGTGTGTGTGTGTGTGTGTGTGTGTGTGTGTGTGTGTGTGTGTGTGTGTGTGTGTGTGTGTGTGTGTGTGTGTGTGTGTGTGTGTGTGTGTACGTGTGGCCCTAGGTCACTGGACAAGGTGTAAAGTTTACCAGCCATGGGTCCCTTAGAGACACGGTGTGTGTGTGTGTGTGTGTGTGTGTGTGTGTGTGTGTGTGTGTGTGTGTGTGTGTGTGTGTGTGTGTGTGTGTGTGTGTGTGTGTGTGTGTGTGTGTGTGTGTGTGTGTGTGTGTGTGTGTGATGGTTGAAGGACCGATCATCTGTAAGATGGCCTATATGGCCCCTTTCTGAGGTGGCGGCTGACGGTTCCCGTAGCGACACCTCATCCTATTGCTCCTCGGAGACACCATCAGACGCCATCTCAGCGGCACACCGTGACGGCTCGCTGGCTCGCTGGCTCGCTGGCTCGCCGGTGATTGGCTGGGCGGGCGGAGTCACAACGGGTCGCGTTCGGCAACGGCTCGTAATGACCAGTTAACATTGTGCGCCTGCTGGGGAGAAAAACAGTCAAGGACGTTTACCAGGAGGCTGTGTCCTGGAGAATTGTCATCTGCTGTCAAGACACTTCTCCGGCAACAAAGCACATATACACTGTATATATAATAAGAAACAAGTAACATTAGTGCAGTTTGCCTTGGTCTGGTCCGGGTGCAGGCTGTTGCTGGAGGCGTTAACCCGAAGGGATCGCCCCTCAGCGCCCCGCGTAAAATTAATAGCAACTCTGACACTTTATTGTATCTTGCCATTTATTTTACTCGGTGTCTGCAAAGAAGCGAGGATTTAGCAGCGAGCGCAGGAAGGTGTAATAACTTATGAGTGATAATTTCTCGGGGGGGTGAAAAGTGACCGGAACATAAATGTCAAGATCTTTAAAGCACGCGCTTCAGGATTTTCACTTTTCTCACCGAGATTATTTATGAAATGTGAAATACTATCCATGAATATCTACTGTCAAGAACACCGAATTAGTTTTATGGTAAATTTAAAGCCTGATCATTAAAAAGTCATTGGCTACTTGTGATGATGGATGATCACAGAGTTGGCACGAACACTTCTTTCCTTCTGCATTGAAACGCAGAATTGAACAAAACACGCTTTGTTCGTTCTGTATTTCCTTGATTTCCATAAAAACGAAACGACATCAAAATCGTCGAGATATTCTTCGTTTAATGTTTATATAGAGACGGGTTTTTTTTTGTTGTTGTTAATGTAGCTTGGCTTGGCTCGTACTGCTTTTTACATTTCCAGCAAACAAAGAACATTAATGGGCAAACAAAGAACATTAATGGGCTTGATTGATGATAATCACACAGAACACAGATCCCCTATTCATCTGGAGGCAATGAATCAGAATCAATTATCCTTTATAGTAAATATAAAAAAGCCATTGTATTGCTTCCCCCGCATGAGAAATAACCTACGGCCTTGTAATTATGAGACGTTTCTATAGCGACATGAGAGGCCGGCAACAAAGCCTCTTGAGACTTTCGACTCGATCCATTTCCACCCAGAGACCCACAACAAGACAATTGGCGAGCGGAAGTACAACACAGAAGTACACCGGCGAGCAAGGGTTATGGACTGAACTGCACTTCACAACACTCTAACTCTTACTGGAGGAACCCCGCGAGAACCACGGATCATAGTGGGCTGGCTTGCGGCTGTGATGGAAATGAACGGGCTCTTTTTATTTTTTTACTACTATTTCTATTTTATTTGAGCGCGTTCAGATAAAGAACCCAACACTTCGTTAACACATCGGTGGCAAACAAGCAAGAAATAGCGCTTCGTATAAATACACAAGAAGCACTCATGTTTCATTCACGATGAGGCTGTTGTTGTTTGCTATCTTCGCTTCATCGGAGACCAACATATAGTTTAAGGCGTATATAAATATAGAATGTGTGAAGTCAAGTGTAACTTGAGTTCAAAAGTCTGAATGGAGTAGTTATAAATAGACAAACCATTTTAATAAAGTCAAACAGTTTAAGGTTAACCGGCTGAAACAAGATGGAAGATGATCATAAGTATGAGAATGAGGGACTTACAAAGTAAAGTGAGTAAATGTATTGTGAGTAAAACTACACACGCACGTGTACTCGAGTACTTGTAGACAGAATATTTGTATTCATACATGCAATCGATGCAAAACTGGTGGAAGGAAATGGCTGGACTGCTTATTACAGAACAACAAATGTCTTTGTGCCCGTTGCACCACGGGGGCTTCGAGCATTATTTAAACGAATCGTTCCTTTGGGAAATTAAACAAGATTACATTAAAAAGACATATACTGTACCTCGCCGCCCGGGGGGCAGGAGGTACGGATTTATATCTCCTTGGTTTTTTTTCCCCCTTTTGTCTCAGGTGTTTGCATTATTGCCACAGTTGATACGTTAATATAACGTTAATACAAAAGCATCGTACATTTACAGACACGCAGCAGAGGGGACTAGATCCTGACATCGAGAATCGATTTTGAATCGTCCACCGGTGACCCCCGAGAAATCGAATTGCAATCGAATCATCGAGATAACGAAAGGTCAAGAATGTCGCCGCCCGATGTCCAGTGCATACGTGATCCATCACACGGGACAGCCGAGTGTGTCGAGTCACACGCAGCGCATCTGACTCCGGAATGCCGGCATTCACACACCATTCCGGAATCACGGCAGCTTTCTTCGTTCTGTGTGAAGAGGCGAGAGCTGGCACAATGCCGACACAACGTCTTTACGGCCAATATTGCAGGATCTCTGCGTGGAAGTGGCTATCGACTCTTAAAGGGCTCCGAGCTGGTCATTAGAGTAATCAGGGAGAGGGGAGCCTCGTCCATTAGGGGAGATGGTGGCTTAGTGGCTTAGTGCATCTTCTTCCCTCCCTCCCGAGTTCCTCCTCCTCACCCTCCTTGCGAGCGTCTCAGAACAACAGCCACCCTCCACCCCGCTTGCATCAGAGCTCCATGCATCTCCTCCGCCTCCCTTCCCGTGGAGCTCACGTCTCCGCATCGTCTTTCGCCGTCTCCCCGGACCCTGGACTGTCTCATCGCCGGCCTCCCCGGACCCTGGACTGTCTCATCGCCGGCCTCCCCGGACCCTGGACTGTCTCATCGCCGGCCTCCCCGGACCCTGGACTGTCTCATCGCCGGCCTCCCCGGACCCTGGACTGTCTCATCGCCGGCCTCCCGGACCCTGGACTGTCTCATCGCCGGCCTCCCCGGACCCTGGACTGTCTCATCGCCGGCCTCTTGCACTCTGTCTGTGTTCGTCTCCTCCTCTCCATCCTGTGCCCCCCTCCCCCTCCTTCCCCCTCCTCTCCTCCCCTCTCCCCTTCCCTCCCACCATTTTAGCAGAGAGAGAGAGAGAGAGAGAGAGAGAGAGAGAGAGAGAGAGAGAGAGAGAGAGAGAGAGAGAGAGAGAGAGGTTCACTGCAGCAGTATGAACACACGGCAGCCTCCGGAGAATTGCCAGGCGTTTGGAGACAGATTGTACACTTTCACTGTCATGAAAAGCATCCAGAATATCATCGTAATAATCAGAATATTAAATGCAAGGTGGATCTCAATAAATGATCCACGATATAAACAATAGACATTAAATTATTATCTTAAATATGTTAGAAAATACTCAATTTCCATAAGAATGCATGTTGTGATGAGTTAGCGTCTTCAGGGTGGTCAGTTCATCACGGCATCCCTTCAATGCGTTTCACATTGTCAACGTTCAGTTGAACGAGAGGCAGGAAACAAACGAAGATGAATTGGTGCCGATCGGGAACGTGGGGAATACGTTTTTCCGCAGTGAGTTGTGAATAAAGCAGCAGATTAAAAGTCTTCTCCAAACCGTAACAAACGGAAGCCAATATCGGAAGCAAAGTCCATTCATGTCTTTGGGAGGATTCTTATTGGAGAGGATTGAACAGCTCCAAGGACCACGCAGCCATTTGGAATCCCTCACATGGTATCACTCCACCACAATGTGTGTGTGTGTGTCTGTAGTCGTATATATGGAGCTTTTTTTAGCCTGCACAGCCATCCGTGGGGCCTCGGGTTCGCTTAATCCGGTAACACTACTTTTAGCTCTTCTCCAGAAACGGCAGGTAGCGAGCGAGCCTCTCCCCGAGCCAGAGACAGCGATATCGTACCTTGACAGCTCTCTGGGAGAGCGGCCGCCCTAATCAGCCTCTCCCGCGGCGCCGGCCTGTGTGAGCAAAATATTGTTTTTCACCCGGGATGCTCGGGGGGGAGGCCGGGCAACAGTGAATCATGTCGGCTGTTCCCCTGTACCATCGTCTGGGAGGGAAAAAACAGCTGATGAGTAGAAAGCCCAGGACGATCGGACGACTGCGGACGCGCGAACGGTGGCATCGGTGACCGCGAGAAAGACGGGCAGGGAACGATACGGCGTGTAAGCCAGCCATCCGTGAGCGGCCACCACCGTTGAGTTTATATTATTCTTAGGACGCAGGAACGGTTCCCTGGACGCCGCCGCTCCCCTCCTTGCTGCCGGCCCAATGTGTTTGCTGGATTTTTGCAAGCCGTGCCGAGCGGAAATTGATGGCCATATTTACTGCGGCATTTAGAGGGCAGGACTTCTAATGGGCAGCCGTGCCACTCGTCTCTGTTTCTGCATTTAAAGCCTTCGTTGCTCAGTTAAAACAACCCCCGTTCTATGTAGCCTTCGCGAATTATGAATGCTTGAACCCGCTCTATTCTTATCTTTATGTACCACAGCCGACTATATTGCTGTCTCCTTTCAACACATCTACTCATTGTACGTTGCTTTGGATGAAAGCATCTTCCAATGCCCTAAATGTAAATGTAAATGAAGTCTATGTCCCCTATTCTTGTAAAAAATAGGCAAGTAGATCAGGCCAGTTCGTTTAAAATAATCAACTGATCAGTAATAGAAGTTATCCCTCCCCAAAGTTTTCCCTCCCAAACGTCCAGATAATTTGGCTTTTTAGTATGGGTCATACCATACCCCTGGAAATAAACAGAATAGGTACCCCAGTAGTCGTTAAAATGACTTCATTCTAGCCCTCCTCTACTTCTTGTATGAACTGGTATGACGTACCAAAAAAAAACCGTACTATTCTGTCTTTCCCTTAACTGGTGCATCTGCGTTCCGCTGCCCGTACCTGCATATTAGCATTCGGCTAGACGTACTGTATGCATGGTCCAGCCTATCAGCAAGGAACGATCTGGCAACCGCTTCCAGCAAACTCCAACAACTCACAGAGTGATTACGCTTTACGCTGCGGGCCTCGCCGTATATCCTAGAGTGGTTTATCCGATGAATTCCATCGAATAATCCCATGACGAGGGGGGAGATTTGCAGTGTTACAGCAGTCGGAGGGAACAGCAAAAAAACCCCAAGATATGACGCAAAGAGAACAAGACGTAATAAAATGTACAGTATGATAAATAAGTAAACAGTCTCAACGGCTCTGTTGACATTATTGCACATCGAGAATATTGGCGATGTTGCACACGGGGTATATTTACTGTATATTTCACAATTTAGTATATTTTGAGTCCGGTTTTTGTGTGTGTGGTCTACTGGGAGCCATGTTGGGCGTCTGAAGTCTGACAGCAGCGAGGAGGAACCGGCGGTATCTCTCTCCTGCACACAGCGAGGGGGGTGGAGGGTGGAGGGTGAAGCAGCCTGTCACTGATGGAGCTGCCCAGCACCTTCAGTGTGTCATCCATGGGGTGGAGGAGAGATGCCCCCCCCCCCTCCCCCCCCCCTCCGACCCCCTGATGGAGTCCGGGGGTTCGGGGGGGGGGGGGGGGGGGGGGTGTTGTGTCGATGCGGCCGCCGTAAATATGGTCAGGGGAAGCCACGCCTCCTAATGCATGTTTGTCTATGGAGGCAGGAGGTGTGTCCACAGTTAAAACCGATTTTCGCCGTTATTTACACCACGACAATTGAATGAGTTCCAGGCCCAACTGAGACGAGCTACGAGGCAGAAGGTTGCTGGTTCGATCCCCGGGCTCCTCCCCCTCCTAGCTAAGTGTGGAGGTGTCCCTGAGCAAGACACCACCTAACCCTACCTGCTCCTCCTAGCTAAGTGTGGAGGTGTCCCTGAGCAAGACACCACCTAACCCTACCTGCTCTCCTAGCTAAGTGTTGGAGGTTGTCCCTGAGCAAGACACCACCTAACCCTACCTGCTCCTCCTAGCTAAGTGTGGAGGTTTCCCTGAGCAAGACACCACCTAACCCTACCTGCTCCTCCTAGCTAAGTTTGGAGGGTGTCCCTGAGCAAGACACCACCTAACCCTACCTGCCTCCTTCCTCCTACTGCTAAGTTGTGGAGGTGGTCCCTGAGCAAGGGACAACCCACCTAGAACGCCTACCTGGCTCCTCCTAGCCTAAGTGTGGAGGTGTCCCTGAGCAAGACAACCACCTAACCCTTACCTGCTCCTCCTAGCTAAGTGTGGAGGGTGTCCCTGAGGCAAGGACACCACCTAACCCTACCTGCTCTTGACGTGTTGTTGGTTGTTACCTTGCATGGTTGCACCGCCCATCGGTGTATGGAATGGGTTGAACGTTGAGGCAACTGTAATCGATTTGGATAAAATTCCCGATTGTAAAATGCAAATTCTATTTACCATTACGATGACCCATGTGGAGGGTACACAGGAGAGAGCCATTTGCTAAAAATATACGCTCGTACTCGGCGGCAACGGTTACAGAGGTTGGAACGACCCCGTAGGAATATCCAGACACACAAGTTGGTGGTCGGAACCAACAAAATGTGAGGAAAGAGGAAGCCAAGATAACAGAACTGGGAGAGGCAACGGCTTCTGAAGTGAAGGAGGGGAGTGAGGAGGGAGGAGGAGGAGGAGAGTGACGCCGCTGGAGGCCCACAGGGAGAGGGGAGGAGGAGAAGGCAACAAACCACTGTGGAGAGAAACAAACAAAGGATTGTAATTGTTGAAACCGGGATCCCAGGCATTTGATTAGCAGTCGCGCGGGGATGGCCGCCAGAGAGACGGAGAGGCGGGGGGGAACCTGTAGAGATGACAGAGAAGGAGAGACCTGGCAACACAGAGAGAGAGAGAGAGAGAGAGAGAGAGAGAGAGAGAGAGAGAGAGAGAGAGAGAGAGAGAGAGGAGAGAGAGAGAGAGAGAGAGAAGAGAGAGAGAGAGAGAGAGAGAGAGGAGAGAGAGAGAAGAGAGAGAGAGAGAGAGAGAGAGAGAGAGAGAGAGAGAGAGAGAGCGATCGAGAGAGGCGAGAGTGGAGCGGTTTATTTAACCAGGTTGCCATGGCGATGTGCCTCTATGATGAATGTGTGTGGGTTGATTACGCAACCCGATTGACTATAATTCCGCCAGCTGATGGAACATGATGGCCTGCCATCGGCGTCTTAGACAAACTGACGCAGGTTGAGGGAGGGTAAGCTTCTGGATTCGTGCGCGACGCTATTATTTTTTCCCCCCCGGTGAATATAATCACAGAATGCAGATGAAGCGAGGCGGCGTCGTGTGCGGCACGCAGGGTGAACGCCGTCTCCGTCCATGGATCTCACAAACCATGAAGAACCGACCCCGCAATAGGTTTCAATTATTATTCGACTGTGACCGTGACCGAGACGTAGGCCTCAGCCGTGGAAACCATCAACCGGGACAATACCGGTCCGGCTGATCAAACCCGTCTCTCCTCAGCGCCACTAAAACGTCGATCCTGCCAAAGGGCAGACGTTGAAGTGTGAGAACGCCGGCCAGCACCGGAAACAAGGGCAACATATCACTTTTGTCTTTTGGAGTCTAAGTGTGTCAGTCAGTACGGAGTTTGTGGACTAAATAACGGTGAATCGCCATACAGCCTACTTTGCAAAACGCCCATATCCCCAAGACCTATATTGCTATCGTTGACACTTGTGGCTGGCAGCTTCCACGCAAAAAGCTCTTGTGTAGAATCGCTACGACAAAGTGATTTTGGCAAATGATATTGATGACGGATGTTTTAGTGATAGCCAGAAGGCTAGGAGGGTTAATCACCCGGACTCCTATTGTCCTTTCACACACTTTTTACACACTTGGCAGAATTTACGAACCAAAGGCCAAAAGCAAGAACACAATTCAAATCCCATCCAGGCCGTGATCCATAACCTGGCCGATAAGCTGCGGACAAAGTGCACATTTCAGCTCATTGATTCTTACTTTTTTTTCTGGATAAACACATTCATCCCCGAGGAGGAGGAGGAAGAGGAGGAGGAAGAGGAGGAGGAAGAGGGCCCTCAGTTTTCCAGCCCGGAGAAGTCGTTTGTGTAGTTGTGGAATGTTTGGCGCTGAGACTTCAATCTATTCAGGACCGAATATAAATCCATGCTGCTGCTGGCACAGTTAGCGACACGGGGAATGAGTTTTAGTTTTTGTTGTCAAGTCCCATGGCGAGGGATCTGTGCTCGCTGCCACACTCTGGGCTTATCTGGGCTGACTCTCATTCTCATTGGTCTGTGATCGTTCCTTCAGCGATGCAGTGCTGCACGTCTCTCCATCGTAATGAACATGAACCCATGTCCGTGGGATACATGCACATACTGTACTGTACGTTACGCCGGTTGACTGGTTCAGCAGCCAGCCAATCAAAGCAGATCAGAGACACAGCAGATCAGGAGTGCCCACAATGCAATGCACAGTCCGGTACGGTTTGATGCAGTTTTCTGTCTCAGCTGATTTCCTATTTGTCTATTGTCTATTTGTATTATTGAATTATTAAAAAATACTGAATACTGACTGAAACATCTATTGAATACATGCCCTACCTCTGATGCTGAGGGGAGCAGGGTCAGCGTCGACAACAAAAACACAAAAATACTTTCCATGTCCGTTGTCCGGGTCATTGTGTGAGATCTCATCCGGCCACATCGATCTCTGTTTGTCCCCATTAGAAGTCTACGTGAGAGAGGGATTGATTGTATTTAGTTATTTCAGCATAACCTAATACAGTGTGTCACGGCTAAGCGATCCTGTGTCCTGGTGGGAAACGCGATATTGAGAACACTGCTGAGTGGCTGAAACGGAGCCCAGTATCCGTACACGGGACAGTAATTCCTGCGCCTCGGACACCTTTTCATTCAGATAAAAGTTAAACCGGGCACATATTGGACGTAGTCGAAATACAGGCCGAGGACACGGTGTCGTGAAGTCGTGGCGTGGTCAGGAGTCCGCGGCTAATGTTGCCGCCCGTCCACGCGACGCTCCCTTCGTTGATCTTCGCGCGACGTTTCGCTCGATGTTTCACGATGAAATGCGAACGCCGGCCAGGGCTTTGCTCGCACGTACACACCCACTGGTACATGAAGGCCTCCCACTTGTCAACGCGGTTTCAATTCATCCATTCAGAATGCGTGTAGCCTACGGTCTACAAATCAATACGGTACAACTCCCAGCAAAGGAAATAAAAAAAACGTTGACTTCTGCAGCTAGCGTTTGAAACAAGACAGGAAGAAAAAGGAAAAAAATAGGAAGACTTTGTGATAGAAGGGAGGGAGAGAGTTCCCTGGCATTATTAAATATCACCGGTCTGTCAGTACCTCGACGATGAGGCCGGCTATTGTCAAGTATGACGAAGGGCACACAAGCTAAGCTAAGCCAAACATGCCGCAAGGTACAAGGTTGAGATTGGCGTCAGAGGACCCCCGGCGCCATGGCAACGGCACAGAACGTTGCGTAACCCGTTCAATGGCACCGACCCACAACAACGGACGTTTAATATGGTGAGAGGACATCCCCCTCACAGAGTGTGATTGCGACGGGAATGGATTCATGAATCGTCAACAGGGAGATATTATCACAATGTACTATTTTTGTCTCATATGAGATCTTCTCTGATTAAAGTAACACATTCATTAATGCATAGCCCCTTCTAGATTATGGCGTCTATATTAATAATTACATTTACATTTCGGGCATGGACGCTTTTATCTTTTATACACGAAGTACACGGTCGAAAATTGCATTTGTAATTGTGAGTTGAAATTAAGAGATACATCCACTCACTAAGTATTGGAAATTAAATCAAAATGAAACGTTAAATCAACATAATGACCAGATGATTCCGAGGTAAAAGCTCCAAAAATATATATTTTTAACGCGCAAGGGTGTTACTGTCTAATCCAAGCGGTAGTTTGTCAGTTTCCAAGTTCAAATCCGCCCTCAAACTCGTTGTTTCAATATCAAGTCCTTTAACCTTCTTTTAACCATTTTTTTTAAGTTAGTAATCCGTAGCTGCGACCCAATCATCAATCCCTCCTCCATCCTACGTAACGAATATCCACGTCTTTCCACATCTCCTATCAATGACAAAGGTAAGTGGTTAAGGTTAGGACGGTGAAAGGCGTGTCTAACGAGGCCACGGACCACGGAACAGAGGAGCAGTCACTCAGTTTGGGAATAATAGAACAGAATACGTGAGAGAAGGGGAGCGTAGGAGGTGGAGCAGGCGAGTGATCGGCGCTCGGGGCCATCAGGGGCCCAACAATCCGCCTTTTGAAGAGTTTTTTGGCCGGGAGATCAAGAAGAATAGGAGGGGTTGGGGGGGACGAGCAGCATGGGGTCCATACAAAAGATAATCCGCCGATGAAACGGACCTCGCAGCCCAAATATGCTCTTGTTGTTATCACATTTTTCTTCATTGATTTTCAAAAAGTAAAGAACATATATTTGTTGAGGCAATCTCTTGACAAGAGAGTGACAATAATATGAATTGAAACAATAAAATACAAAAGAAAAGAACCTGGAGATCCTCACAATTAATTAAAGTAGAATGAGAGAAAAGTGTCGGGTTATTGCATTGCTTCGGTTGCAGAGTTTAACATTTAGTGATTTCAGAGATTCATGTTTCTGGGTCTCTGCGGGGAAATTCCCCCAAAATATCCACTTCTGTCTCAGCGCGTGAGCATATGGAAATCTAACACGAAGTTTCACCGCACCGGCACGCATACGTACTCTCGCCGGAACACAAATACACTTGTACATGTATTTACAGTCTCCTTACAGTCTCGCTGTGCCTGCAATTCTTCAGCGCTTCAGTTCCTACACTCGTGCGCCACATACAGCACATTGAGCTGCAGGTTCACCCGTGGGACGCGGCGCGACGCGGAGATAATCCACGGGTCACACAACACACGACACAAACGGCGCGGTCCGCGGTTTCGCACGGCGAACGGGCCATTACTCCGCAGACACCAGGAAGTGCGTTAGACATGCCGGGTCGGGGAGATGAAGAGCAGAGGAGGCCACATCATCGGAGACGGTGAGCAGCTCGCCGGCGGATTGGCCGGCCCGACTCGCCTTGTGTCAACTCTCTGCACGCCGAACAAAATTGGGGGCAAACGATCAGCAGGGAAATGAAAGCGTCGCGTACGGAAGTCATAATAAACCGTCTGCTTGAGCGCAGAGTTGAAACAGGCGAGCCGCTGGAAAGCTGCACTTCATGCAAGTTGAATGTGCTCCACTGTTTAACACTGAGGCCTCGCCGCACACCCACTGCATGGCTGAAACGGCCGTTGTGTTCTTAAAGCAATCAGGCACCACGATGCACTATACAGTACCATGTGCGTGCAAACGTATGCACATTTGAGTATACAGTTTATTTGACAGAAAGAAACATATTTCGATTTTGGATTAAAAGCAAAAGCACATTAACACTCGAGTAGCTTCACTGCAAACCTTGGAGAAATTATGATTAAACCATGATCCGTCATAAAATATCCAATACAAGTGTCTCTCCCGTACACGCATGCACTGCAACAATGCACCCGAATGCACACGTGTGTGTGTGTGTGTGTGTGTGTGTGTGTGTTCCGGTTCTGCACGCATGCAATGTGTACACTCCCCTCGGATCTGGCATCAGCACCAGTTGTGCCCGCCTTACTTCTAATACTTATTCATAATAGTCCTTACAACGGCCCTTCTTTAGCTTTCTTGCAGACAAAGACATTATCCATTCATGAAGAGTCTCCCTCATGTTCCTCCCCTTTTTCAAAGAGCAGCAAGTCTTTCCGCACGGACCCGAGTTCAACGACAAGACGTCCACGGCAGGGGGGATGACAGGGTCTGCTTCTATCCCAATTACGGACTGGTAACCCGTGTACCCAGCTGAATAATGAATCGTGTTTTTAAAAGGCAACATTACAGTGCATTATCCAGCCAAGCAAAAAAGAGCTTTTGTGCAGACACACACACACACACACACACACACACACACACACACACAAAAATGCACACACACACATGCACACACACACACACATGCGCACACACACACACATGCACGCGTACACACACACACGTACTTGGGTATGATACAAATGCATTATTAATCCCTACGGCTGCGAGCTGAAGTCTCGTGTGGGGCATGCTTTTACTCTGTTTGGACAGGCACACACACTCTCACATACACACACATAGCAACACACACACACACACACACACACACACACACACATACACACACACATGCACACACACACGCACACACACACACACACACACACATACACACACCAGCACACACACACTCTCACACACACACACACACACACACTATTGGTCCGTGCCAAGCACTAGCCTGCAGACACGGACTTCAACCCTGCAGGTGCTATCTGTGGCATATTTAATGCAGAAGGGGGCTCTTAAGAACCGTTTCTCAGCCCGGGCCGTGAGCACACGTTACTCACGTACGCAAAGTGTTGACGTTGTCTGTTGAGGGCAAAGCTACGGAGTCCAGTGCAAAAATTATCTTCATTCTGGTGTCACAATGACGTTCAAATTAGTGGACGTCATTCATACTGGTGCCATCATGACATACAGTATATTTTAGTTCAATACACTGTTTACTTCGAGTGCAAATGACCTCGCATTTATCTTTTTCCATTTGTTTGTGCGATATATACTTTTACTCGAGTGCACGTTGCACGCCGGCGAGGTCATCGGTGGTTCATTATCGCCCCCCGTGTACGTTCATTATCTCTTTGAGAGGCTTTGAGGTTACGCTGCTAACCCAGAACCCGGAGGACGAGGAAGAGGAGGAGGAGGAGGAGAAGGAGAAGAGGGATGGGGATGGGGGTGGGGAGGGAGAAAAAGAGGGGGAGTTGCAGAGGTAGCGGGGATCCCGCAGGCGCTGACGTCTGACCTCCGACCCCCAGAGCATCTCGAGTTAATTCAGTACGCGTCCTTTCGTGCACGATGGGAATAAGATTGCCTTCTTTAAATGCAACTGAGTATATGGACTACGTGAAAGGTTTGTCAATATTGAAGTCATTCCAGGAAAATTGTAATATGTGTATAATTGTAGTGCAGTGATTTAAATGTCTCTTTGTCCGCCATGCGGGTGTACAGTGAATAAAACTAAATAGAATTATAATTTAGCCTGAAAACTTGGCAGGTGTGCGGATGGCTTTTTTGGTTTTGTTTTGTTTTACTGAGTAGGCTGAAAATTCCCAAGGTGCTGACATTATGTAAATGTACCACGTGTGTGTGTGTGTGTGTGTGTGTGTGTGTGTGTGTGTGTGTGTGTGTGTGTGTGTGTGTGTGTGTGAGTGTGTGAGCATGCCCGTGTGTGTGTATGTGTGTGTGTGTGTGTGTGTGTGTGTGTGTGTGTGTGTGTGTGTGTGTGTGTGTGTGTGTGTGTGTGTGAGCGTGTGTGTGCATGTGTGTGAGTGTGTGTGAGCATCCGTGTGTGTGAATGTGTGTGTGTGTGTGTGTGTGAGTGTGTGTGAGCATCCGTGTGTGTGTGTGTGTGTGTGTGTGTGTGTGTGTGTGTGTGTGTGCACGCTCAGGGTGTGGAATAGTCACAGGGGAGTGAAGTTACTACGACCAGTTACAGACCACGTTCTACGCACGATAAAACGCGTGGGACTTAACACTCGGCGCTCCCTCCAGTGTGTTCGTATAATATCGTGAATTACGACTCGTTCACAGTGCTCCGCTTTTTTCCATGAGAGCGGCGTCGGCATTAATTGGTAAACCGTCACGTTGCCGCGGTTTTTCTGTTCGATAACGTCGGGGCGTGCGGCGTGTCGTAGCGTCAGCGTGGAGCTGAGAGTCGTGTTCACGCTGAAACTCTACCTCCCAGGCGCTCGTCCGTTTATGAATTACGTCTCTTTGTCCGGTCTTCTGCGTTCCTCTCGTCCTCAGGATTAACCGAGTGTTAAGTGTGCTTCTATTTGGCAGCCACTTTGCACGAAAACCCGCGGCACGCCAAAGCCGTCCGTCTCGTCCCTAACGAGGAGGCGCGCCTCGGTCACCAGGTTTACCCGTTGCGAGGGGCTCTCCTGTCGGGTGCTTTTTTTTTGGGTTTGCAAAGTGGTTCCAAACGGCGCTCAGAAAAAGAGAAGTCAGGGTTGCATAATTTCTTACCCGGAACACCCCATTCCAACCTTTATCGCTCTCTTCAGGGGAGCAATATACTTTAATAAAAAGCAGCGATTCGCGTGCCGTGCGTGGTTCCAACATAATCAGCGTATCTAGGTCAGTCTAGGAGTCATGTAATGTTGCCTTTGAAGCTCTTAGAAGCAGTCAACATGTGATCAGCTTCCTGCCACCACACACCCACCACCACCACACCACCACCACCGTTGCCAATTTATTCTCCGACAGAGTTGAGGGTTGAATCGCTAGTTACGGATGTTCCACTTTGCCGCCGCTGCTGCTGCTGCGGCCCTCAAAGTTACAACAAATTAAACTTTGACCCCCCGCCGCGGGTGACGCTGACCTCTGGAGGGGGAGGCGTGTCCAGTCAGATCACAGCTTTTGATTATGTTTAAAAAGACCAACGTCATCCAAACAAACACTCCACCGGCCAATCATCATATCGAGGAAAAAAAGTCTCTGATTTGAGGCTGAGCTAACAGAATACACGTCCTCCTAAACCTATAATTGCTGCATTCTGCATACGCATTGCTGGTGTTCTGCAGAAAATCTTGGCAAAATGAGCAGTAAGCAGAATGCAGTTTAAAAGAAAATCATCAGTCATGTCTGAAAATACTCGGTGACCTTTTCTTCTTCGTGGGTATTTACTCATCCCAGACGGCTGATCGGGAAAATTGTGGTTGAGCTCTTTAGGTCTCCTGCTCAGAATAAGTGCCGTCCCCATGCTATCTCCTGTCGCTTGGGACGACCAAGTGAGCCCTGGAGGAGAGATGTTCAGCACCTTACACCCTAACATCCGGAGATGAAGTGAAGAGACTGGATTTGCATCGAAGTCCTTCAAGATGTGTACAGAAGGGGAACACATTCAGCAAAGCATCGCACGATGCTCGGTTGCATCGCTGTGGTGATCGAGTCTGTTTGTGGGTGGGCTTGTTTTAAAAACGTTCTTAAATCGTACAGAATTCTTTCATTTGCTTCCCTTTGAAAAGCGGTTTGCCTTGGACCCATGCACGCGTTACGACCATGTTGGGACGTGGGTCTCATAATCCGTCGATAATGGTAAGACCGACCAACATCTATCCTTGCAATGTCAAAACCAAATCGACGCCATCAGGGCATACAGTATCTCACCTGATTGTTTCTGGAATCTGTCTCTTACTCATCAATCACGGGTGCATGAATCAGTCAATCAATCAATCAATAAGTCAATCATTGATCATGATTGATTGATTGATTGATTGAGGTGCATGAATACAACCTTTCTCAACGGCGCAGAAGTGTAGCAAGGGACAGCGGGAGGGAGGGAGCTGATATGAATTGACTCTTTTGTGGTCCATGATACTCTCTCTCTCTTTACCACTCCTTGAATCGTACAGCAGTATTCAGCTGTGTACAGAATACAGAAGCTGTGAACGCAGCTGCTGAACCTCGCGGTCGTAGGCTACTAGCCAGCTTGCTTAGTTGAGCTTAACCGCTCAAGTCACCACAGCTGCATCGCAGGGCACCCGAGGCGACTGCGGCAAACCTGCTGGAGCGGTTCTGCCCGTACCTGCGTGTTGACTTCCCAGATCTATTCATGCCTCGACTGCGTTATGAGGTATTATGTATTATATATATTTTTTTCCTTTTCTTAACGGCAGAATACTTGGAAGTGGGAAGAGATTGGAAATGATATTGGACCCGTGCCGCGGAGGAGAGTTATTGGAAGGGTACCGCGCGCGCTGATCAATATACAGCATGGCAGATTTTATGATTATTATCTCGTATTCTACGCCTCCTAACGTTGCAATAACGTCTCCCACGTTTTGGCCTCCTCCATTAACCCCGGGAGGTGATGAGTAAAGACTGAATTGTAATTTTTGAACCAAAAAAAATGCCCCCTATATCTTCCCAGATGACCGCTTTAGGCTCGCAAAATGGTAATGCTCAATCTTATTTTACGCATGGCGCTACGAGGTAATAGCTCCATTTAAAAATTTGATTTAAGTCGCAAGCTTGGCTAAATATTTTTTCTGTCCATTGTAGATATTAAGGAAATTGCTTTATTTATTTGTATTCTTTATTTCATGTTTGTTTTTATTTTATGTCTGTTCCTTAAATATTGCTCATAAACCCAGTGGGTCTCCAGGGCCCCCGAAGGAAACTCTGGCGATAGCAGATTGTGTCCCCTCTCATTCAAGTCAGGTCAAACCATATCACCTCCAATATCTGCTATCCTCCAAGTCGAGGGGGGTGTGTGTGTGTGTGTGTGTGTGTGTGTGTGTGTGTGTGTGTGTGTGTGTGTGTGTGTGTGTGTGTGCGTGTGTGTGTGTGTGTGTTCGTTCTCTGAGCTTTATGGACCTGAGCATCAAAACACCTTTTGAAATATGAGCTAAAGGAATCATTTTCTCTTTCTCTTCTCTTATATTTCTTGGATCTGGATGCGTCTATGGCTCGTTCACCTCCAATATGAATGAAGTGTTTTTATTCTTCTCCTATCGCGTACATTATGATGCGTGACAAGGACGCAATGAAATATCTCGCGTCGGAACCACACCTGCCGTGCAGTCGTGCAGTTTTTGACGGAAAAATAAAATGCGTTTCGGGCAATGCAATGGTGTGTGAGTACGTGACAACATGCTGTACGTGGCCCTGGTTCATAGATAGTGTTTAAACATGCCGTCTGATCTCAATGATACGGAACATAAAGACACCGGCGGCATTAAATTAAGTAACTCACAGTCGATCGGTGTTGAAGCCATTAGTGAGAGTGTAACTTCAAGCGTATGCCGTTCGATAAAATATATTAAATATCTTTGGGTTACTTTCGAGAAAGAACGCGACAAGATACACTTTAAGATAGTAAAAAAAAACAATGTCGAGAGAGAGAGAGAGACAGACAGAGAGAGAGAGAGAGAGAGAGAGAGAGAGAGAGAGAGAGAGAGAGAGAGGGTGGAGGCGGTGGGACCAACATCTAATATAATGACACCGTTTAATATCATGCGGCTCCTATTGCCTAATAAATTCAACAGCAGTGACAGCGCCACATAAATAATCGAAGGATATTAAAAAACTCGCTGATCTCTTGATACAACATTTTCAGGTCTCTTGTCACGTCGCCGGATGCATTTCTTCCCTTGTAATACTCTTCCGATATTGCGTTTTATCTATTTTCTCCCCTCTCGGTGTGTCTTTCTGTGTCCGTCCGTCCGTCCATCGCCTGCCCAATCTCCCGGTGTTGACAGACAGCATGACTTCACCGCTCGGACCAGAACCTACCTGCCTACCTGCCCAACCACGGGCGGTCATGTTTATCTCGTTGCAACAGAGAGCATCGCCTGCATCGACCCCCAGATCTAATCTTTAACGCTCCTCCCTCCCTCCCTTCTCCCTCCCCTCCCAACCTCCCGACCTCCCGACTCCCGACCTCCCTCCCTCCCTCCATCCCTCTCATCTCTCCCTCCCTCCCTTCCTCCCTCCCTCCCGACCTCCCTCCCTCCCTCCCTCCTCCTCTCATCTCTCCCTCCTCCCTTTCCTTCCTCCCTCCCTCCCTCCCTCCCAACCTCCCTCCCTCCCTCTCAATCTCTCCCTCCCTCCCTTCCTCCTCCCAACCTCCGACCTCCCAACCTCCTCCCTCCTCTCTCTCCCTCCCTCACCTCTCTCCCGCCCAGCCTCCCTCTCTGGCCTCTCTCCTCCCTCCAGCCTCCCTCTCTCCCTCCTCCCAGCCTCCCTCTCTCTCTCCCTCCCTCTCTCCCTCTCTCCCTCCCTCTCTCCCTCTCTCCCTCCCTCCCAGCCTCCCTCTCTCTCTCCCTCCCTCTCTCCCTCTCTCCCTCCCTCTCTCCCTCTCTCCCTCCCTCTCTCCTCTCTCCTCCCTCCCAGCCTCCCTCTCTCCCTCCCTCCCGACCTCCCTCCCTCCCTCAGTCTCCATGCTGATCTCCATACTGCAAGCAGCTAAGGAGGTGGGGGGGTTTGGCAGAAATCTGATTTATGAAATTATAACAATATTGTTTGAGGTAAATTACATTGTGTGAAAACGGTTTCTCACAGACACACACACACACACACACACACACACACACACATCCTGCTCAGTAGCAGCGAGCGATCGATCGTGTTTGTTTCACGTGTGTATTTGTTGTGTTCCCAATATTCACACACACACACACACACACACACACACACAACACACACACACACACACACACACACACACACACACACACCACACATATATGTGCACACACGCGTGCACGACCTGACCTCTTATCCTCCCTCCTTGGTAATTACACCCCCTTCCTCTTCCTCCCCCACCCCACCCCCCCCCACCCCGTGTCCCCCATCTCCCTCATATTGATTCCGAGATTGAATCTGTAGTGTTTTGCGAGCTAATTAACCATAACTGGAACAATTAGGCTAAGCCGGGACCGGCGAGCCGTATTGAGTATCGAGGCAGCGGTACAGCAAACCGCCCTGGTAGAAATGTAATCCGATATTTGAATATTAAAGTGAATATTAAACCTCACACAGAGGTCACGGCCGGCTCTGCGCCTCAACACAGGCAGCGGTATGATAGAGTTCAGCACCGCACAGCGTGGTGATGTTACACCGGTTCCGTTGTGGACTTATTGTGGTTAGTTGTGGAACAGAGCAAGGCGGAACAATACTAACGATACTAGCGGATACTCACACGGTTGGTTTGTGTGCGTGGTGATGAGCTGTGGTTTAACCTGCGGGCATCAAATCAGCGCCTCAGGTGTGCAGCCTCACCCAACCCCAGACTCTGACTGGGGCCGGGTGAGGCTGTTTAAACCAGCCACCACCACACACACACACACACACACACACAGTCCACATCATTATACAAGATTTAATTGAGTCTATTTCACGCACATGTCATTTACTTTCAATTTTAAATGTTGTTGCAGATGCGGATATGAAATAACCATCTGCAGCGACATTTAGATATGAATCTACCCTTGCAGGAATTACCAAAAGGTATTTTCAAAAGTTTCGATTTACCAGCTGAAGTCTGTTTTCGAAAGTTTCAAATGTAACTCTGATTAACAGTATTCAGCGGACTACATTTGATTCAAAAATTTAGCGTAATTTAATCTCGTATAATCAAGTCAGTGTATTATTGCTGTAATAGACATCTTGGCTGGTATTTTTGATACTTAATTGTGAAGCGCGATAAACCAGCCATCGCCACACAGACACACACACACACACACACACACACCAAAGAGAGCACCTGCATGCCAACAGTCACCGCCTGCACCGTCGACGCTATTCTGCAACTACAGACTCATAATCATCGTGTATTTTTAACAGCACGTTATTGTCGCAGAGAAATGATCGAAGAACAACGGAAGCAGGCCTTAGTGGAACCCTGCATGGGAGGTCAGTCCAGGCTGGACATGAAACCGGTCAAGGTCCGGCCACTGGGTTTTTAAAACGACCGGTTTCTCTGATCCACCATCGCGAGGTCGTCCTCATCGATGTCTGCCCGCATGGATGAGTTCGATTCCCTTCGAGTGACGGCCGACAGCGGCGGCCTACTGCGGGTACGAAGCCGTAGATCACGGCCAGTGTTTTTGTGCTGCCACATCCATAACGCGCGTCACCCACGCTGTTGTCCTGGTGTCATCGTTGCTTACAAATGGCCGTAATTATCACGGCGATAAAGTATTAGCCGTCTGCGGAACAGTGTTTCTCATTCCCTGCAGGCTCAGAGCTCAGTGCAGATCTCTCTCTCTCTCTCTCTCTCTCTCTCTCTCTCTCTCTCTCTCTCTCTCTCTCTCTCTCTCTCTCTCTCTCTCTCTCTCTCTCTCTCATGAAATCAGATCTCGACCATCTCAGTCGCCTCTGTGTTGTTCATGCCAGTGCACCATAGGTTCTGTTGCTCGATTCTGGGTCCAAATACATTGGACCGTTTCAGCACTGCAGTTCGTACATATTTTCACAAATACCATTCAACGTTTCATGTTGAACATTTCCATAGTTCAGGGAAGACATCAGGTTCTGTTTAAACGGCTATTTGCAGAATAATTCAGCTCAAGGTAAGATCAAGTTTCCATGGTAACAAATGAAACATTAATTATAAGATGAATAGTGCACACACACACACACACACACACACACACACACACACACACACACACACACACACACACACAGTCACACACACACACACACACACACACACACACACACACACACAATGACATTTCTCTGCTTGTCTTCAATAACTTTAACTATTATTCGATCCAATATTATGCAATACGATATTATGTTCTCAGATTCCTGTGAGCGTCCATGCGTCTGTACCTGTCTGGTATCGAGGGACGTCGTTCTCGGCGGTACCCGATTACATCGCCCCGCTCCGCACATTGTGTTCGCTGACACCGCCGTCGCGGTTGGCGCGCAGGAAATTGGTTCTTCTTCACGGAGTCGTCAACTCGAGGCATTTATGAAGACCTAACTTCTCGATAAGTCATGACTCATTAGACAGGATAGCCGGGTTGTGTGTACGCTGAATGCCGAGCAACGTGTATCCTGACACAACACACGACATTGTTTTGCACCAGTTCGCCATTTTGGAGGAGATCTTTCGAAGTGTACGGTGCTGTATTGTGTCCGAGGACTTGGACCATGTCGCTTCTACAGTTCTCATCGGTGGATTGAAAACACGATTGAGTCGCTTCTGGCACACAACACACGTTCCGACGGCTTTAATGGCTTCCGTGACACATGACGATGCAATTACAGTATGTGACTTTCCAATAATCTTTGCCAACAAGATAGGAATATCTTTCCGCATAAAAACGACAACATGGCCACTAAGAAGTACCCCGGGAAGGGAAGAGACACTGAACCAAACTAAGACACAGAGCCAACAATTTATTAATGTGGTGGGAGGAAGAGGGGTCAAGCAAAAAGTAACTTTGCCGTCCTTGGCTGAAAAGTGTTCACCTTTTAAAGAAACACCCGCGGGGCGGCACAGAGAGAGACCGAGGGCCTCGAGCCAAGGTTCACGAAATGGCAGCCTTCAGCCACTTAGCTCCCACTAGCCCCCCGTCCGATGTCGTAATGGTCCTTCTCTCTGTTCCATTAAGTTTGTATAGAGGTGTGGGGGGAGTATATCCCTCATCTTGGAGTTCATCTGCAGATCAATCAACAGTTTTATCATATTTCTCTCTCTCTCTCTCTCTCTATCTCTCTCTCTCTCTCTCCCTCTCCCTCTATGTCTCTCTCTCTCTCTCTCTCTCTCTGCAGCTTTTCAGTGTTCATTACTTCGCCATCTTCCATCTCCATTGTTATTTTATGTGTTGCCGCTGTGTCGACTTCTCATCTGCATGATGATGAGGGAGCCACCTCCTCATCACGTCATGTATTCACTCGCTGTGCCATGACGAAGGGTGAGAGGTCATGTTTAGTTGATTTTGCTTGGTGGCAGTAGCGCTCCAGATCCTTCTATTTACCTGACAAGGGTTTCATATTTTGTTATGTCTGAGATATTTATCGTGTAAAATCAGAAGCAAGTTTGTCCTTCTCATTCTTGGCTCTTGGACTTCTATTGATTCTAGTTGGTAACAGGGTTTAGAGAATTATGAGGCGGCCGCCTTCTGCTCACGACAAAACTCTCAAAGACACTGATAACCTCAAGAGTGTTTTCAAGAGTTTTTGCTGAGAGTTTTGGCTGCACAGAGACGGAGACTCTTTTGCGGTTTGCGATTTGGATCTCCAATTGCACTTGAGTTGCACACAAAGAGACTTGAGACTTGACTTGAGCCTCATCCTCAGGAGACTTGAGACTTAAGACTCTGTCATTTGTAACCGCGATTGCGGAGTCACGCAGATGTGGAGGCTCGGTATCGATCGCGAGAGAGAGCGAGGCGCTTCCGATTCTGCCAAAGGAGCTGCGGTGTACCGGATCACATGATGACGATCACGTGACCGGGATGGCACCACCACCACCTCCTCCTCCTCCGTCTCATTGTGAGTCAGGAAAACCCTCGGGTGTCCGACGCGATCAATGTCTACCTCAACGGAACATATAGGCCTGCGCCCGGCACTATTGACTTTGGCTTTTATCGCGTCAGCTGACAAAGGAGACTTGTCGTATGTACCGGGGTGGACATTAAATAACGTACGCCACCTGCGCGTGGGACCGTAATCTTTTGCTCACATGGTGCTGGGGGAGCGGAGGCCATTCCAATGAGAGATCTTCCCAGCGTCGGCTCAATAAACACTTCAAATCGTGGTCTTCCTCGACCGCTGGAACGGGAAAGTGGAAAGGAATAGGCTCGTCGTGTGAACCCACAGCTAAATAGCAATCTGGTGACATTGCGGCGTATACGTGTGTTTGAAGAAAAAAATCAAAATAAAAGGGGTTATCGGGTCCCCGGGTATACTTGAAAACAATCAGCATTAGCAGAACGGCCAGACAGAACAATAAAAATGATTGAAAGCATTGATTCAAACGCCACGGCCCGAGCATCATCTTTCCAGGATTTACAGTCTGTGGCAACCACTTTAAACGACCCAGCACGCACGAGAAGCACCACGGGCCAATAGCCATCTCCTCACTATGTGCACAGAGGATGAATATAGATGGACACACATATATTTATATATATACGCCAAGCTCATGTCTCCTAATTAAACCAAACTAGTCAGGAGCGATTTATTTATTTTTGCTGATTTAATGAGGGACAAGAAGTGTCCCTATGTGGGCTGTAGTCCAGACAGAGAGAATGTTGAACTGTCAGACTGTTTAAAAGCGAGACTTTGCGATGATCACAATGTGCGTGTGTGTGTGTGTGTGTGTGTGTGTGTGTGTGTTCGTTCTCTGAGCTTTATGGACCTGAGCATCAAAACACCTTTTGAAATATGAGCTAAAGGAATCATTTTCTCTTTCTCTTCTCTTATATTTCTTGGATCTGGATGCGTCTATGGCTCGTTCACCTCCAATATGAATGAAGTGTTTTTATTCTTCTCCTATCGCGTACATTATGATGCGTGACAAGGACGCAATGAAATATCTCGCGTCGGAACCACACCTGCCGTGCAGTCGTGCAGTTTTTGACGGAAAAATAAAATGCGTTTCGGGCAATGCAATGGTGTGTGAGTACGTGACAACATGCTGTACGTGGCCCTGGTTCATAGATAGTGTTTAAACATGCCGTCTGATCTCAATGATACGGAACATAAAGACACCGGCGGCATTAAATTAAGTAACTCACAGTCGATCGGTGTTGAAGCCATTAGTGAGAGTGTAACTTCAAGCGTATGCCGTTCGATAAAATATATTAAATATCTTTGGGTTACTTCGAGAAAGAACGTGAGAAAATATAACACACACTTTAAGATAGTAAAAAAAAAACAATGGAGAGAGAGAGAGAGAGAGAGAGAGAGAGAGAGAGAGAGAGAGAGAGAGAGAGAGAGAGAGAGAGAGAGAGAGGGTGGAGGCGGTGGGACCAACATCTAATATAATGACACCTTTAATATCATGCGCTCCTATTGCCTAATAAATTCAACAGCAGTGACAGCGCCACATAAATAATCGAAGGATATTAAAAAACTCGCTGATCTCTTGATACACATTTTCAGGTCTCTTGTCACGTCGCCGGGATGCATTTCTTCCCCTTGTAATATTCTTCCGATATTGCGTTTTATCTATTTTCTCCCCTCTCGGTGTGTCTTTCTGTGTCCGTCCGTCCGTCCGTCCGTCCGTCCATCGCCTGCCCAATCTCCCGGTGTTGACAGACAGCATGACTTCACCGCTCGGACAGAACCTACCTGCCTACCTGCCAACCACGCGGTCATGTTTATCTCGTTGCAACAGAGAGCATCGCCTGCATCGACCCCCAGATCTAATCTTTAACGCTCCCTCCCTCCCTCCCTTCCTCCCTCCCTCCCAACCTCCCGACCTCCCGACCTCCCTCCCTCCCTCCATCCCTCTCTCTCCTCCTCCCTCCCTTCCTCCCTCCCTCCCCCTCCCTCCTCTCCCTCCCTCCTCTCTCTCTCCTCCCTCCCTTCCTCCTCCCTCCCTCCCTCCCTCCCCTCCCTCTCTCTCTCCCTCCCTCCCTTCCTCCCTCCCCCTCCCCTCCCCCTCCCCTCCCCTCCTCTCTCTCCCTCCCTCCTCTCTCCCCCACCTCCCTCTCTCCTCTCTCCCTCCCTCCCCCTCCCTCTCTCCCTCTCTCCTCCCTCTCTCTCTCCCTCCCTCTCTCCCTCTCTCCCTCCCTCCCTCTCTCCTCTCCCTCCTCTCTCTCCTCCCTCTCTCCCTCTCTCCCTCCCTCCCTCCCTCCCACCCTCCCTCTCTGCCTCTCTCCCTCCCTCCCAGCCTCCCTCTCTCCCTCCCTCCCGACCTCCCGACCTCCCTCAGTCTCCATGCTGATCTCCATACTGCAAGCAGCTAGCGAGGTGGGGGGGGTATTGGGGCAGAAATCTGATTTATGAATTATACAATATTGTTTGAGGTAAATTACGTTGTGTGAAAACGTTTCTCACAGACACACACACACACACACACACACACACACACACACACACACATCCTGCTCGGTAGCAGGCGAGCGATCGATCGTGTTTGTTCACGTGTGTATTTGTTGTGTTCCCAATATTCACACACACACATACACACACACACACACACACACACACACACACACACACACACACACACATATATGTGCACACACGCGTGCACGACCTGACCTCTTATCCTCCCTCCTTGGTAATTACATCCCCTTCTATCTCTTCCTCCCCCACCCCCCCCCCCCCCACCCTGTGTCCCCCATCTCCCTCATATTGATTCGAGATTGAATCTGTAGTGTTTGCGAGCTAATTAACCATAACTGGAACAATTAGGCTAAGCCGGGACCGGCGAGCGTATTGAGTATCGAGGCAGCGGTACAGCAACCGCCCTGGTAGAAATGTAATCCGATATTTGAATATTAAAGTGAATATTAAACCTCACACAGAGGTCACGGACGGCTCTGCGCCTCAACACAGCAGCGGTATGATAACGTTCAGCACCGTACAGCGTGGTGATGTTACACCGGTTCCGTTGTGGACTTATTGTGGTTAGTTGTGGACAGAGCAAGGCGGAACAATACTAACGATACTAGCGGATACTCACACGGTTGGTTTGTGTGCGTGGTGATGAGCTGTGGTTTAACCTGCGGGCATCAATCAGCGCCTCAGGTGTGCAGCCTCACCCAACCCCAGACTCTGACTGGGGCCGGGTGAGGCTGTTTAAACCAGCCACCCACCACACACACACACACACACACACACACAGTCCACATCATTATACAAGATTTAATTTGAGTCTTTTTCACGCACATGTCATTTACTTTCAATTTTAAATGTTGTTGCAGATGCGGATATGAAATAACCATCTGCAGCGACATTTAGACATGAATCTACCCTTGCAGGAATTACCAAAAGGTATTTTCAAAAGTTTCGATTTACCAGCTGAAGTTTGTTTTCGAAAGTTTCAAATGTAACTCTGATTAACAGTATTCAGCGGACTACATTTGATTCAAAAATTTGGCGTAATTTAATCTCGTATAATCAAGTCAGCGTATTATTGCTGTAATAGAGATCTTGGCTGGTATTTTTGATACTTAATTGTGAAGCGCGATAAACCAGCCGTCGCCACACACACACACACACACACCAAAGAGAGCACCTGCATGCCAACAGTCACCGCCTGCACCGTCGACGCTATTCTGCAACTACAGACTCATAATCATCGTGTATTTTTAACAGCACGTTATTGTCGCAGAGAAATGATCGAAGAACAACGGAGCAGGCCTTAGTGGAACCCTGCATGGGAGGTCAGTCCAGGCTGGACATGAAACCGGTCAAGGTCCGGCCACTGGGTTTTTAAAACGACCGGTTTCTCTGATCCACCATCGCGAGGTCGTCCTCATCGATGTCTGCCCGCATGGATGAGTTCGATTCCCTTCGAGTGACGGCCGACAGCGGCGGCCTACTGCGGGTACGAAGCCGTAGATCACGGCCAGTGTTTTTGTGCTGCCACATCCATAACGCGCGTCACCCACGCTGTTGTCCTGGTGTCATCGTTGCTTACAAATGGCCGTAATTATCACGGCGATAAAGTATTAGCCGTCTGCGGAACAGTGTTTCTCATTCCCTGCAGGCTCAGAGCTCAGTGCTCTCTCTCTCTCTCTCTCTATCTCTCTCTCTCTCTCTCTCTCTCTCTCTCTCTCTCTCTCTCTCTCTCTCTCTCTCTCTCTCTCTCTCTCTGTCTCTCGACCATCTCAGTCGCCTCTGTGTTGTTCATGCCAGTGCACCATAGGTTCTGTTGCTCGATTCTGGGTCCAAATACATTGGACCGTTTCAGCACTGCAGTTCGTACATATTTTCACAAATACCATTCAACGTTTCATGTTGAACATTTCCATAGTTCAGGGAAGACATCAGGTTCTGTTTAAACGGCTATTTGCAGAATAATTCAGCTCAAGGTAAGATCAAGTTTCCATGGTAACAAATGAAACATTAATTATAAGATGAATAGTGCACACACACACACAGTCTCACACACACACACACCCCCAAGTCTCACACACACCACACACAGACCACACACACACACACAACAGTCACAACACACACACACACACAATGACATTTCTCTGCTTGTCTTCAATAACTTTAACTATTATTCGATCCAATATTATGCAATACGATATTATGTTCTCAGATTCCTGTGAGCGTCCATGGCGTCTGTTACCTGTCTGGTATCGAGGGACGTCGTTCTCCAGCCGGTACCCGATTACATCGCCCCGCTCCGCACATTGTGTTCGCTGACACCGCCGTCGCGGTTGGCGCGCAGGAAATTGGTTCTTCTTCACGGAGTCGTCAACTCGAGGCATTTATGAAGACCTAACTTCTCGATAAGTCATGACTCATTAGACAGGATAGCCGGGTTGTGTGTACGCTGAATGCCAGCAACGTGTATCCTGACACAAACACACGACATTGTTTTGCACCAGTTCGCCATTTTGGAGGAGATCTTTCGAAGTGTACGGTGCTGTATTGTGTCCGAGGACTTGGACCGTGTCGCTTCTACGGTTCACATCGGTGGATTGAAAACACGATTGAGTCGCTTCTGGCATACAACACACGTTCCTGACGGCTTTAATGGCTTCCGTGACACATGACGATGCAACACATGACGATGCAATTACAGTATGTGACTTTCCAATAATCTTTGCCAACAAGATAGGAATATCTTTCCGCATAAAAGCGACAACATGGCCACTAAGAAGTACCCCCGGGAAGGGAAGAGACACTGAACCAAACTAAGACACAGAGCCAACAATGTATTAATGTGGTGGGAGGAAGAGGGTCAAGCAAAAAGTAACTTTGCCGTCCTTGGCTGAAAAGTGTTCACCTTTTAAAGAAACACCCGCGGGGCGGCACAGAGAGAGACCGAGGGCCTCGAGCCAAGGTTCACGAAATGGCAGCCTTCAGCCACTTAGCTCCCACTAGCCCCCCGTCCGATGTCGTAATGGTCCTTCTCTCGTTCCATTAAGTTTGTATAGAGTGTGGGGGGAGTATATCCCTCATCTTGGAGTTCATCTGCAGAATCAATCAAACAGTTTTTATCATATTTTTCTCTCTCTCTCTCTCTCTCTCTCTCTCTCTCTCTCTCTCTCTCTCTCTCTCTCTCTCTCTCTCTCTCTCCCTCTCCTCTATGTCTCTCTCTCTCTCTCTCTGTGCAGCTTTTCAGTGTTCATTACTTCGCCATCTTCCATCTCCATTGTTATTTTATGTGGTTGCCGCTGTGTCGACTTTCTCATCTTCATGATGATGAGGGAGCCCCTCCTCATCATGTCATGTATTCACTCGCTGTGCCATGACGAAGGGTGAGAGCTCATGTTAGTTGATTTTGCTTGGTGGCAGTAGCGCTCCAGATCCTTCTATTACCTTGACAAGGGTTTCATATTTTGTTATGTCTCAGATATTTATCGTGTAAAATCAGAAGCAAGTTTGTCCTTCTCATTCTTGGCTCTTGGACTTCTATTGATTCTAGTTGGTAACAGGGTTTTAGAGAATTATGAGGCGGCCGCCTTCTGCTCTCGACAAAACTCTCAAAGACACTGATAACCTCAAGAGTGTTTTCAAGAGTTTTTTGCTGAGAGTTTTGGCTGCACAGAGACGGAGACTCTTTTGCGGTTTGCGATTTGGATCTCCAATTGCACTTGAGTTGTACACAAAGTGACTTGAGACTTGACTTGAGCCTCATCCTCAGGAAGATTTGAGACTTAAAGACTCTGTCATTTGTAACCGCGATTGCGGAGTCACGCAGATGTGGAGGCTCGGTATCGATCGCGGACAGAGCGAGGTGCTTCCGGATTCTGCCAAAGGAGCTGCGGTGTACCGGATCACATGATGACGATCACGTGCCCGGGATGGCACCACCACCACCTCCTCCTCCTCCGTCTCATTGTGAGTCAGGAAAACCCTCGGGTGTCCGACGCGATCAATGTCTACCTCAACGGAACATATAGGCCTGCGCCCGGCACTATTGACTTTGGCTTTTATCGCGTCAGCTGACAAAGGAGACTTGTCGTATGTACCGGGGTGGACATTAAATAACGTACGCCACCTGCGCGTGGACCGTAATCTTTTGCTCACATGGTGCTGGGGGAGCGGAGGCCATTCCAATGAGAGATCTTCCCCGCGTCGGCTCAATAAACACTTCAAAATCGTGGTCTTCCTCGACCGCTGGAACGGGAAAGTGGAAAGGAATAGGCTCGTCGGTGAACCCACAGCTAAATAGCAATCTGGTGACATTGCGGCGTATACGTGTGTTTGAAGAAAAAAATCAAAATAAAAGGGGTTATCGGGTCCCCGGGTATACTTGAAAACAATCAGCATTAGCAGAACGGCCAGACAGAACAATAAAAATGATTGAAAGCATTGATTTAAACGCCACGGCCCGAGCATCATCTTTCCCAGGATTTACAGTCTGTGGCAACCACTTAAACGACCCAGCACGCACGAGAAAGCACCACGGGCCAATAGCCATCTCCTCACTATGTGCACAGAGGATGAATATAGATGGACACACATATATTATATATATACGCCAAGCTCATGTCTCCTAATTAAACCAAACTAGTCAGGAGCGATTTATATATTTTTGCTGATTTAATGAGGGACAAGAAGTTCCCCTATGTGGGCTGTAGTCCAGACAGAGAGAATGTTGAACTGTCAGACTGTTTAAAAGCGAGACTTTGCGATGATCACAATCTGTCTGACTTACTTTGGCGGAGGAGAAGCCGCTGGCAGCGAGAGAGGTGTCGGAGTTCAGGCCTTGAATAAGACGACGGCTGCTCTGGGCTTTCACTTAAACCTTTTTTATTCAGACAAAGCATATTTAAATGCTCCACCACTGGTATGTGTTATTTTGAAAGGCCCTAATGAGAATTATGGACCGATATTCTGATATTCAGATATTCATTCGTTAGGTATAGGTGTTCAAATATAAAATTAGGATTCAAGTGGCTTATTACTATATACTATTCCCAGGGATGAAGTGAAAGTCCGGGAAAGCCTCACGTTAGCCGTCATCAAAATTGCCAAACGTTGGATGACCGAATTATCTTTTGTTCGTTTACTTTTCAGATTTCAGAATAGTTTTACAATCGGATATTCAAACATCAGTTGAATATTCGGTAGCATTTTGACACTGCCGTCCAATGTGAGAATCTGAATGTGAGACTTCAAAGCTAACTGGTTTTAATAATAGTTCAAGCCTAATATTTATTCCATTTTGTCTTCCATGATGGCTCTCCCAGTCATCCGTTGTGGCCGTAGAAATAAGCGTTTATTGTTTTAATATTTAACATGTTTAGCAGCCATTTCAACAAGCTCAACCTACTAATAATATTATCGGGTTGGTTATTGAACAAACATGAATAGAACCTGTTTTTTTCCTTTGTTTGCGATCCGCCGGCCCCCACAATAGCGTCCGTGTGTTTTCTTTTTGGCTGAACAGCGTCAGTCCTGCTCTGCAATTCCATCCTAACCTTGCACAGCGATGTTCAAGCCCCCCTCTTTGCTTTGTGATAATTGGAGGTCGGCCCGCTCTCATAGTGTGGAAGCCGCGTGTGTTCGGAAAATTTTAGGCTACGTCAGAAATCCATCCATCCATCCATCCATCCATTTTCGTCCGCTTATCCGGGGTCGGGTCGCGGTGGCAGCCGGCTAAGCACGGCCCCCCCAGGCTTCCTTCTCCCCAGCCACACTCTCTAGTTCCTCCTGGGGGATCCCGAGGCGTTCCCAGGCCGGACTACGTCAGAAATCACGATCAGAAATGGAATCAGAATCAGCTTTATCGCCTTCGCAAACAAGCGATGTGCTTTTGTGCACTTGAAGCTCTGTGGTCACAATCTCGTAGTTTAGCTTTAGCTTTGCGTTCGATTCAGATACACGATTAAGATACACACCGATGGGAGTTACCTTTTCCTTTTTTCTTTCTTTTTGTTTCTCAGAATATTCGCTTTGGAAAACCCAACGATGATCCGAAACACGAAGCGCTGCATCGGGGCAGAGCCCTCGCCGTACCACCGCCCAAAACAACGCACACAAACAATCACACTTTTATTCTGTTATATTCTGAGCTGCTGCTGCTGTGGGGAACACTTCACTCGTCAGTCGTACGCATGGAGATTACAGGATAGTCGTTCTCAGTCTGTCTTTGTGTTCATTCTGACGTCTGTCTGCTCACAGAGAGAGAGACAGAGAGCACAGAGAGACAGAGAGATGAGAGACAGAGACAGGGACACACACACACACACACACACACACACACAACACACACACACACACACACACACACACACACACACACACACACACACACACACACACACACACACACACACACACACACACACACACACACACACACACACAAAGGGAACAGCAGACCCACCACAGAGAGTCACAGAAGGCATTAAATCCACTCCAGTGAACGACAGCCGGTCGGCACATGTTGGTTTATTCCCCATCAATCAGGAACACACACTGGACCAGGGAGGGGCGGGGCCGGGAGGGAGGGGAGGGGCCAGGGGGGGAAGGGGGGGGGGGGGGGAACAGAGAGGAGCTGAGTGGAGGATGAAACGGAAAGACAGAATCATAAAATGGAAAAGACTGAAATGGATGGAAGATGAGGAGAGAGAGAGAGAGAGAGAGAAAGGGGGGAGAGAGAGAGGGGGAGAGAGAGAGAGAGATACAGAGATACAGACAGAGACAGAGAGGGGGAGATAGAGAGAGAGAGAGAGAGAGAGAGAGAGAGAGAGAGAGAGAGAGAGAGAGAGAGAGAGAGAGAGAGAGAGAGAGAGAGAGAGAGAGAGAGAGAGAGGGAGAGAGAGAGAGGGGGAGAGAGAGAGAGAGAGAGAGAGAGAGAGAGAGAGAGAGAGAGAGAGAGAAGAGAGAGAGAGAAGAGAGAGAGAGAGAGAGAGGTAGAGAGAGAG